>CAIGRB010164756.1:9731-28153 GCA_903798255.1 Fraxinus quadrangulata
AATAATAATAATAATAATACAAGTGTTTGTAAGTTGGGTTGCTCCTGCATAATTTGAAATCCATGACTTTGATTATAAGCTCGCGAGAAATTTGGATAATTCTTCCATCCAGGATTATATATGTTGGAATGGGGGTTGTTTTGTTGCCTCTGAGAATTTTGCGCATAAGTAACCTCCAAAGGCTAGATTACATGTGTGGAGGCTAAATGACATCTTTCTGTAATATGATCTACCCCGCAGCCTTCGCAAACCAATTTCGATTGATGTACCATGTTCACATTCTAAGTAAGACTGTCTAACTTCCTTATCAATGTTTCTAATTGGGCTGCTAATGATGTAACTATGTCAACGTTGTGTATTCATACTGTTTTTCTCGACACTTCCCTATCTATTGGCAACATGAATTGATTCTCTACAATTCTCTCACATAGGTTGAAGGCGTCCAATGGAATATCCAATATTGACCATCCTGTTGGATTCATGTCTCAAGAAATTCAAATTATGTAAACAAAAAAGATTTTAATTTTGTAATTATTCTAAATTAATCTAAGAAAGCGATAAAATTATGGGGTTTTAATCAAATTATGGATTATTGTATTGGATTTTGAATCCGCATAGTATTATTTATTTTAATTCTCAATTGCGTAACTAGTATCATTCATGCATTCTTAACAATCGATAATTCTATTGTAACTAATTCTCTTTTTAAGACAAATTAAATATATTCTAGTCACGACCTAAATCTATTCCTAATCCGAATTCGAATGAATAGAATGCATTCAATTTCACGATTATCTCAAACATTGCACAGGTGATAGACATTATTTTTAATATCTATTGCACGAATGTTAATCAAGCACTATTCTAGACCCGTGTGAGCCTCCTAATACTACAACAAGTAACTATATATTAAATTGGCGATCAAACAATCAAATAATAAAATTACGCATACAAGATTAATTAAGAAAAGTAAGAATTTAACTAACTACTTATTTTAAATTAAAAATAAATAATAAAATGTTTCATTTTCATCCAACACATGAAAAGAATTAGCATAGCATATTGTTGTGTAAATTACACAAAAAGATTTGGAAGAAAATCACTCGGAATTGAAAATAATGAATGGAAAGTGAAAAATCAATTTTTTCTTCATTAATCTTCAGTCTGGACTTTGAATCTTCAATCTCTTATGTTAATTGCCTTTGAATCCCGTGCTAGTCTCCTTGTGGTTAAAAATAGGGTTTTGATATGTTTCCTCGTTCTGGGCATCCCTTTCTAGGAAGTTGGACAGTTCAGGCCCAGAAATGGCCAATGCGCGCTCACCATATAATTCATTGTGCACGCGCCGCTCATTTATTTTCCTCTCAATAAATGGAATTCAGGCCCTACGCGTGCCAGTGTATTGGCTTGTGCGCACGCGCATCGTTATAGTAAAGTTCTATTTGTTGCAGCTTGGTCACTGAATTTCATTTTTGTCAGTTTGGCCCCCTTTTCATATTTTCTTGATCCATCATCTTCCAAATCTATCTAATTGACTCTAACCCCTCTCCAATAATCGATACTAGGTCCGAATCAACTATTAGCACTTTGCAATTTGGTCCTCAAATTTTGGATTAATTTCACTTGAGCTTATTTTCTGCTCCTTTTGTCCAATTCCATCGTTTTTCATCAAGATGTACCTAAAAAACAAAATATATACAAAATTAAGCCCTAATTCATTTAAAATAACAATAATTACTCTATTTTAACGACACATATAAGTATATAAAGTGTTCTTATGAACGTACATGGAGAACTCTCTTACCCATGTGGCATGACAAGATTGCTTATTGCGAGTTTAATGCCAAATTCTCAAAAGTGCACTAATGACGTCCCGTATACAGGTACGATGACAAGGTTCCACCTCCTTATATTGTGCTTATATTTCATATATTAGCTTGCCGACCCATGTATGGGGAAGGTTGCCTCGGGGACTGTCAGGAACCTTAAGGATTGAATGGACGGTCTGTTACAAGTGGTATCAGAGCGGGTTCGCTCCAAACATTGCGTTGTTGGCTACCTAAGATTAATGGCGTGTGTTTTTGGGACCTTGAGCGGAGAAAAATTAGGGTTAGCAAGCAAGCGGAATTGATGATGGAAATAGGAGCCTACGTTATACAGTTTTTCTTACTACTTCAACGTTTGCTTCGTATAGTATGACAAGGTATTGCAAAGGAAATCAAATGTGGGGGCATTTGCATTGAATGCTTCAACATGCGTGGTGGCGCTGCTCCCGAGGATCCGTCCATCCGACAAACCAATGTAGAGGTCTAGAGGGTGAACGTTGGTGTTGATGGCGGCATGTACATGTTACCGTGAAAAGAGGTGTAGGGGATACTTGTGGACTCGTGCATCAGGGGAATAATACTGCAATTGTGGAGAATATTTGGACCTACAGGCATAGAGGAAACTGCGATGTTGAAATAGCGTGAAGAGGCGAATCACAAGTTCCACTACAAGGGCTTTAGCGATTGAGTGGGGAAGTAAGCCACGGACTTAAACAATTCCCCTACCCATGTGGCATGGCAAGATTATCTATTGCGGGTTTAATGCTAAATTCTTGGAAGTTCACTAACGATGTCTCGTATCCAGGTAAGATGGAAAGCTTCCCATCTCCTTATATTGTGTTTATATTTTATGTATTGGCTTGCCACCCCATGTGTGGAGAAGGCCGCCTCAGGGACATTGAGGACCTCGAGGGCTGAATGGGCGACCCATTATACCGAGCTCTGCAAATCTTCTAGAATAAGTGATGCGAATTAATTAGAAGAGAACATTTTAAATCAATGAGAAAAGAGAAGAAATAAGAAGGACCTACGAAAAGCACATAACTTTCAGTACAAGTGTTGAATTTTCATCAATGACTACAATCCGAAAACGATATTTGATTCTGTATAACTTTTGTCGAAAATGATCATGGCCTTTGACCAACATTGTCGAACTTTTGGGATTAAATTCCATCATTTAGTGGTCTGTGTTAGCATTTTTCCATTTTTAGCTAATTTAAGAATAATTTTTTTTATCTTTTATAGTTTTTATAGTTTTATTGGATTTATCTACAGAATTAACATCTCAATAAGATTATGTTTATTTTGAGTCTTTAAATATATGTTAAGGTTGTAAAAACACCACACTCATTTTTTGATTAATAAGATATTTCAATTTTTCCTATTAATAGGTGAATTCCAATATTTCTCACGTCTATTCAAGTAAACACCCGTTCGTGTGTTACAAACAAGAACATTTTATTATTGTTAATGTTTTCATCATGTGGTATCAAAGTAATGGTAGACGATCAGAGTAAAGCTTTTGAGGCAAGGTTCGAGGCAATTAGGACTAATCTACAAGAATTAGGCAATCATCTGCAAGAATTAGACAAAAGAAAAACAAAAACAAACATCCAATTTTAATATAACATAATATATACCGTATAGCGCAGAGACAAGTGGATAGTGTCTTGAATTCTTATGTCTATAATAATGCAAGTGTTTGTAAGTCGGACTACTCATATTCGGCTTCATCTTTCACTCCGAAGCATCTGGATGTGCCTAGTAAGGTCCTTGCATGTTGGTAAAGAAGATTTAAAATGATGATACAATATTAAGAATGAAAAATAAATTAAAAATATTATTTGTTATATTGACAGTGTAGTACTACTTGTCTTATTGTCCATGGGGCTAAGGTAGAGGTGGCAATAGGTGGTAATAGTCGAGCCGAGAAAGATAAACCCTCATTCTTTATCTGAATTTGAGATCGGCTACTTCAATTTAGAATAGACGGAGTTAAAAATTGTATACGAACAACTTGTTACGTGTACAATTTAAAAAAAAAAAATTAAAAAGAATTATAAAATATTTTTTTGATTAATATGGTTAAATTAAATATTACTTACTTGACGAGATGCAATATCAGCATATTTATCTTACAATCGAAAATGAGACGTCAATCCTTCAAGCACATTAATGCTTCCAAAAATATATTCTTTCATTTACCTCCTGACCTCGGACAGAACCCACTTACCTGCACTAAAAGCAGATTCCGAAATTACAGTGCTAACCGGAAGTGTTAGTAGGTCTTTTGCTATCGCAGAAACTACTGTCCATCATCGTTCATACTTTCGACAGAATTCAATTACTTTTTCTGAACTTTTCTTAATTATTTTGTTATCAGGCATATTATGATTAAAATAATCAATTGGTTCATCAGGTAATGCATTTGGACTTGCTTCCGATATTTGATTACATACCGTAGACAAACTACTACTAAAGGAACCACTTACATTTTCATAATATCTATATTAGTTATTGCTTTCAAATAAAGTTAATACTTAAACGTCATCTTTTGGTATATCAATAGGACGAATAGGTGCAGAGGATACCCGATTAATGTTTGCAGTCATTCGTTCTGCATATAATTCATACATTTCACATAAAGTTTGTTCTAAATTTCTATAAGTGATAAGTGTATTAAAAGTTAAAATTCTTGAAATCTGATCAATTATAAATTTAGTATCCGATAAATATATTAGGGGTCCATAATGCAGGCTAACAAAAATAATATAGGCAAGTCTTCTCAATATTTTATAAACTTTAATTTCATGGAATATATAATTGCACTAAAATTAGAGTCATTTTTATATCTATGAAAAACCATAGCAATTATATAAAAACATTCAAGTATCATACAATTAGTGAGATAGTAAACTCCAGACAAAATATTTGTAGAATTATAAAAACTTGTCAATTTTTTTTTTTAAATTTTAAAAGTTAAAATCCAATCGGGTTCATTCAAAATAGTATCATCATCGTTTCTAATATGCCTATTATTATAAAATTCAGTTATTAAATGTTCAAAATCTTCGCTTGATTTTAATAATAAGTAAGTGAAGTTCCATTTATGCCCGACATCATTAATAAATATTTTCGTATTCGTCACTCCAGATTCGGTACAAAATTCCTCAAATGCTTATTTTATACTAAGTGAAATCGTGATATACACTAGTGCATCCCTAATTCTTTGAATTTCATTTTTAATATGTTTTAAACCGTCATGTACTATTAATTTAAATATATGACACACATATCGAATATGAAACAAATAACCACCGAAATCGGGTTGCAGTACTCTGCACAATTTATCGATAACTACCTTATCAATACTAGCGTTGTCGAATGTAAATGAACGAATTTTACTCTCGCAACGATATTCTCTAATAATATTCATAATATCGTTATATATGTTGTTAGTGTTGTGAGAGAATTCAATAATTTTAAAAATAATAATTTTTTTATGCATACACCAAAGTGGGTCTATGTAGTGTACAGTTGCAACTATATAACCACTTTTATTAATCACTTCCCATACATCCGAAGTTAAAGATACAACACCCCCATATTTTTCTAAATTGACAATCAATAGTTTCTTTGTATGAAGGAAATATTATATTGTATCTGAATGAAGAGTGCTTCGATTTAACACAAAGTACCTCGGTTGAAGATATTTTTTCACATATAAGACGAAATGTTGGTTGTCCACTATTGCTAAAGACAACTCAGCAGCGGCAACGAACTTTACCATTCCTATTTGAGCTTTCTCCTGCGAATACATCTACGTAAAAAGTGGCGTAGTAGTAGAACAGGTGCCTGGACTACCAAATTTGCAGTTGCATTTGACCAGCAGGAAGAAATCCATGTTTGACCACACATGCTTTGTAATGACGATTGAGGTGAGTGGTTCCAATGTCTTTTTGCCATGTCAATCGTTGTTGACAATATTTACATACTGCTTTAGATTCTGCAATTCCATCGACCACAAGACCTGTTTGAATCAATTTAAAATGATCCCAATATGTTTTCTGTTTTTTCCCTTTCGCTTCCCTCTTATATCAAGAATATCTAATTCATGTTTATCTTCCCGTTTGCCCATTTGCCACCCTTAGCCCTAAGGGTCCGGGCTCTGCAAATCCCCTAGAATTAGGGCAGACGAAGTAACTGAAATATCCAATCACTTAACAAAGATAGGAAGAAACGAGCCAAGCTATCTATGCTGAATTCGATAGTTTAGGGACACTTTTTCACTTTCTCTAGTTCTGTTATTTTCCTGTAATTTGGGCCTGATTTGCAATTTGACTAAATTAACTTATTAGGGTCTCAATTTATATTTTTGACATTCTTATTGAATGAGTCTTGATTTCTAATATATTTTGTTGTTTACACTTTCGACTCAAGCAGTCGTATTGCTAATAGAACATCCTTAAAGCTTGGTTAAGAATGACAAAATGTCCCAACCCGTCATGTTTGCCTCGTCCCTTTAGGGAATGGAACGGAAACATGGTCCGTGGACCGTTGCCATCCCTAAGCTTTGTGTCTTGCCTTCTGTTCCTCCCTCTTTACGACCAAATCAAGACACAACCACTATTCATAATAAATTTGAGATTGGCTAAATAAATCCCTTCTAAATCAAATATATCATTAGCAACTACAACAAATCAATTTTCGGGTATTGGTCGAGAAAGGGATTATAACAAAAAGAATCATAAAAAATGCAGCCATTCTACTAGAAACTATCGAAATGAAACCCCTAGAATCAAAAGCTATTTGATAATTTGGACTCACGTAATTAGTTCATCCTTGCATTATCCTTCATATATAATTCAGCCTGATACACTCGGCTCACCAGACTTGTCGCTTGATTTTTTCAAGCTATTCAATATACCGCCGACTAGTCTATCCTTATTATCTCCAGGTTGGTCAGAGACAAACAAATAGCTCGTGCTAGGTTTCTTCTTCCTTGTGTGGTTTAAACTTGGACCTTCAGTCTTGGCACCAAATTCAGTTGGTGCAGGACAATCTGACGTGTTGCTCGTACTCTCTACTGCATCCTTTCTACTTTTATCATCTTGGCTACTGTACCAAGAGTTAAGAATCTGCAATAACGAGCTATCTTCCTGGTTCCGTCGAGACTTAGCTTGGATCTCCGACTTTGTGGAGGACGACTCTTCCTCTGAATCGGAGAGGTCATCCTCTCCTAAAGGTTCATATTCAAGTGTTGGCTCAGCCCTTTCATTTCTGGGTTTCCTAGTAAACCCGGGATCTATTTCATTTTTTTCAAGGTCGGCATTTGAAACTGGGCCAAGTTCTTCCCAAGGAGATTCGGAACAATCATCCTTACTTAAACCATCCGATGATTCACTGTCTGAACTAGCCACTGGACCAACATTACTTTCTTGACGACTCTTCAACACTTCAAAAGGAAAAATATAATTAGATTCTATAGTCACCCCAGGCATTACTTGTAACAGACTAACTAACTTTTGGTAACCAAGCTTCTGTAAATCAAGAGTATAGCCGTATTTTTCAAGAAACAGTTTCCTAAATGATCCCATGTTAAATCCTTGAGGATATTCCTTCAGAATATGATCGACAAGCTTTTGACAATCAATCAACATCTCATCTCTCGACTTGCTAGAACACTCTCTCTGAGATACAGTTTGAGGAACTCCAGTATGAGGAGGATTTTGGCGCTTTCTCTCCCCAAGTTCTCGTAAAGTGGAATGTCGTTGTCCGACCTGAAACATAGAACTCAACCCACTTGAACACCGAGGATGATCATTAGATTGATCCTTGCCTGTATACGAAATAACTTTGAAAGGAGAGGTTTGAGATTGAGACTCCTCAACCCATTTCTTTTCAGAGATCAATAAGTCGACCAGATGAAGAAGATCTCCTTGAGGAATGGCTCTCAGAACTGAAGGTCCCTGGCTCTGTAAATTTTCTGCTAGAAGCACCCTGATACAAATACAATAGGATGAAAAAATATATAATGTGATATCAGAGCATTATATGGAGCACAGTGTAGAATGAAAATATGTTTTGGATAATATCAGCGAATGGCGTAAATGCTAGCTAAGGATAAATTAAACTCTCGCAATTAATAACATATTTGCAATGCTATGCAAGAAAATATTCATGATAAGTGATGTAATCATGAAAAAATATTCAACATATTATCAACCACATGGTAACAAAAAACATATATTTTATAAATGGAATACTAACCAACACTTTCAGTTATCCAGTTATGTAAACTAACCGAAACATATATGTATTCACATAAAACGTAAAAGCCTACCAACTAATAACCCCATTCGACTCTTCTGCCAATATATGTCTAGATACTGCAATCCTCCCCCAACTTGTTTAACTTCTAGCACCTCATCTTTTGAATGCAGATGAATTACTATGGGCAAAAGAATACCATGTTCATGTACTCAGACATGGTAGCAGCCGAGTGAATGATTACCATAAACAGTATTTAGGTTACTTTGGCACGTGTTGGTTGGGCACAGCTTTTACTCTCTCTCTCTCTTTGTATATGGCATCAAAGTGCTAAACTGCCAAAGTAGATGGGAGAGGAGCTCTAGAAAATTTGGCTTGGACAGTTTTAAATAAATAGTATGACAAGGCAAATTTTCATGTGATTTTTTTTTCTTTCCATAATAATTGAGTTATTTTCCTTTTTAATTTACCGTTTTGGCTGACAAATTAATGTATAGTAATGTTATGTTCTTCAAATGAAATAAAATCTTTTTGGATTTCTTATTGTCCTAATTTGCTTCTGCCTTATGCATTTCTTGACATTTTTTGTCGATTTGGTACATCTGTATCTTGGAATTGCTTCTATCCTTAGTCAAAATTTGTTCTCGCCCTTTCTGTAATAACTGGAATTTTACGTTCTAATACAAATGATATGGAGTTTAATGGTCATTTATGTGCAATCGATTAGTTTACTAGGAAAGAAACCAGCCTTATTTGCTCTATTGTAGAAGTCCAGGGACTTCAATTGTAAATCTCACATCCTACGGTTCTTTGAGCAAACATTTCATTATGAGTTGTGTGAATTTTGTTTTGTGCCTAAGAGGTCAATTGCTTTTTTAGCAAGTTTGGGGACAAGTTGCAATTTTGGACCTTACGGGACTAAAGTTGCAGAGAAGGCAAAGAAATGATTTGTTTCTAAAATTTTCTGCTATTATCCAATATAAGTCTCACTCTATAATTTGTTCTCATGAGAATTTTTCTTTCACTCCCTCTTTCGTGTAGTCCCTTTATTTTTTGGCCAAATTGACCTATGAAATGGAAAGCAGCAATATCTTAATATTCAACTTAGCAATTTCACATTTTTCATTTAGATGAGAAAACTGTGCTGAAAATGATATTTTAGAGAAAACCTAAACTCAAGCAATATATGCTTGATGCTTCAATAACCGAATGAACCTCTTTGCAGTACATAGATGCTTCAAACATATATTTTAGGCATAAAAACAGTAACGCACATGTCAAACTTCTAGTAACATGTCCAAATCCCCATTTTTGTCCTCAAAATTCAGAATCGTGATTATAATGCACGACTAAAAAGATATACATCCTGATCTAATATTCATCTGCCACTACCATAGACGTTTCTTTATTTTGTTAATCATCTCATCTAGAAGCTTAAGCTTTTAGATAGGAATCAGATGTATTCATATGCATTTTGCCTCTAGCACGCCCCCTAGCGTGTAGGTTGAGTTCATTTTTTTCCAATAAAAGCTTGAAACATGAACAATTGTCACAATTTTTTATAAATGGGTGAGGTGAGACTCAAACACGGTTCTTTTGCTTGGCTATGATATTATCTAAAAGCTTACTATTAACAAAACAAGTTCTATTATATGAACAAATTGTAATCAGAAACTGAGGCAGACAGCTGAAATGATGAAGAAGAAAAAATGTGAACGGGTGTACCTGGTCCTTGACTGCAAGACAAGGTCTGAACCTTGGGACGTGTTCATAAATGCCTCCAGTTCATTCCAGAAGGCTTCGTTAGAAATTACATCATCCTTCTTTGAGTCATTTTCCATCTGGTTTACTTCTTTATCAGATTCTTCAGACGCAAAATCAGAGTCAGTCGATCCCCAAAATTTACACCAGCTCATAATCTGATTGAAAATGCTCGAAACTTGGTTGGGTTTTCCAACAATTGAATCAGAATTTATAGCACACTTTCTATCAACAGTTGCCTCATGACTTGATGGTGAAATGGGGCTAACTGATTCGGCAGGATGACCTGCTGATATTAAATTTTCCTCCTCCACCCTATTCTTCCCATAAGAAAATTTTTCTTGCTTACAAAGGATAGTCTTCTTTGAATCATTTTCTTTACTCCTAAACCAATTCCTCCATATCCTTCTGAAAATGCCAAGTTCGGCATCAGCCGCGGCACGTACTTGACTCTTACTATCTTTCGAAAGATCCATGATTTCAAAAAGTGGAGAAGACAATTCTACTTTTTTTGTTGACTCCTGGACGTTTACTTCCTGATTTTTCTCTTGTACCTCTTCCATTTTTTTTGGAGAGCAATCTTCCCCACTTTTTGGTTGTTTTTGCATTTCAATCCCTTCCTTTTCTGACTTTTCAGTTGTTCCAATTGGTTTTCGAACATAACCAATTTCAGGTTCTCCAATATTGGATACTGGTACTTCATATACACTTGGAAGTGATTCATCAGAATCTCTGGGTTTAACACCAAGTACACGGAACTGGCCATCATTACCTGACTGGAGCTTTAAAACATGTGGCATGGCTAAAAGAAAACGAGAGAAATTTTTATATCCATATAAGTCCTTGTAAACAATCAAATTACTCTTAGCTAATTCTGAACGAAGTTCTGTAATAAGAATTCCCTTGGGGTGTGAGTACAGAATACGGCGAAGTTGCTTTATAACAGTCTTTGGAATTGGTCGAAGTTTAGAATCTGAACTCAACTCAGACAATTCGCCAGAACGCAAACATGGTGATTGCTCCATAACTGCAAATGGGTCTTCAAGAGGTGCCTTGTAATGACCATACCAAGAACCGTATGGACCGTCTGGAGGTTGGTTAAAATGCTTTCCCATGAGGTTCTCCCCCATAATCAGAGTGTTCCACTGCCACATGATGCTTGCAGCACTGCATAGAACACCGGGGGCACTATCTTTACTAGCTAATAAGATATTGTAGTTGTTCATCCTAAGCCGATGCAAAATGGCAGCAAAATCCCTGTCACCGGATATTAAGAAAATGTGTGCTGGTGGAGGGTTTTCGGAAACCCAATGCATAAGATCTATGACAAGAAATCTATCAGCACTGTTCTTTCCACCTGAAGCCATAGAAGAAATGCTCACAGAGAGAACTAGCAGAAAACAGAGAATAAGCTGCCAAAATAGCGAGAACTACTCTGATAATTATGAACCAATCAATTCAATCCCATTTCTTCTTCACATGTAATATTAGATAACATGTAAAATTTGAAACTTTTCCTCACAACTGCAGATTGTGAACTAGAACACATCCCAACCACCAAGATTTAGAGAGATGATGTCTTGAATGTCAATTTTGGATTTCCCCATAAAAAAAGAAAACAAACGATGCTTCATATAAATTCATACCATTTACAAAACATTTGGTAATAACATTTCCAAAAGGATGCAATCAGAATTTTTTTTTCAGGAATAAGACATCAAAATTATATAAAGTTCTTCAGTAAACATTCCTTTCTGTAATTTTTTTCACTTTCAAGTAACAATGATTACACGAATGAGCATTTAAAGTGACCACACCGAAACATCAGCCAGAGAAAGGTGAAATGATTCATATGGTAACGTGTGTCAAAATATTACTATGTTCTTGATTTATCATTCCTGTATCTTTTTATCTATCGATTATCAGATTCAAGAAAAAGAGGTAACAAACGCAGATAGTAAACATAATGGAAAAATCAAATAATTTCATCAAAAAAAAAAAAAAAGAATCACCATAGGGAATGTGGGAAAGATTGATCCCGGTAGCCGAAAGGGCCTCCTGGTTAGCCCTGGAGAGCTGCATTACATCTCCAAAAGCCGTAATCTGAACAGGACCCTTAATCCCATTAGCCCTCATAGCATTGGTAATACACTGTGCCACTCTATAGACATTAACATTAATAGGCAAGCTGCAGTTCTCAAAATCCCACCATACTGATACCCGAACATTACGACTGTCCTCCTCGTGCCGCCTTGACGGGTAGCTGGAAACTGAATTGTGTGTAGAAAATGAGCAACTATGAGAAATCTTGAAATAGGTTGGGAATGGGGGTGTTTTGCTGGTGAAAAAAGAGGGGATTAAAAAGGGTTTTCGATAAATGGGATTCATTCTGGGAGTGGGTTGTGATTAGGGTTTGATGGTGAATATGGTATCATTTGAAGGGGGTTTGATTATGTGAACTTTACGAAGGTGGGTTTTGTTGGATGGGTTTTTGTGACGAGGGAAAGGGAGTTTCCATCGGAGGAAAGAATTGAAGCATAAAACCCTTTGCAAAAGCCCTATAATACGTGCCTATCACGCGACACTTGGACCTAATTTCTCTAAATATTTAGTGAATGCATTATGTATTATTGTATGTTCGACTAGGCTTCGATATGAAGTTCCATACTCGATCACAATTGAAAAATAGGTTCGATTCTTGACACTGTTATTTACTAGAGTCAATTATAGAACATATTACTTGATCCCATTTTGATTGCAATCCAAGATTGAGTAATAAAATTTGCTACTCAATTGAATATAGATAAAGTGAATTTATCTTTCTTGTTATAAACTGGAGATAAAAAGAATAAAAGAGTGAAGTAAATAGAATTGCGTGTTTTATTAAGAACCAATATCTCTTACTTATAGGAAAGAATTAGAAATACGATGATGACATAATGATTCGAAAAATAATTCTTGATGATCTCTTTGAGAGTCTCATACATATCAAAATATTATTTTGATGGTATATGTTTTCTAAGTTATGAACATTCATTACATAAAGAATATGACTCGTTAAAATCTTATAAGAAAAATCTAGTGGAAAAAATTTTAATGGAAGAAAAATAGTACATTATTCTTTTAAGTACGCTATAAAAATTGTCTTATTAAAAACCTTACGAGGAAAATACAATAGGATAAAACCTTGGTTAAGGAAAAAAAAAGTATAACGCATATTTATTTCTCTTGATAATATCACTTGAATTATGCTTCAAATATTAAATCTTTCAAGAATAATATTAATAATCATGTCAGATTAGTTGACTATAATGCATTTCAAATTTAACATATTGTCAAGATAACATGATATGGACTCGTGATTTCATCCATCATAATCTTTGCGAAATTCACTATGTTCAAAGTCGTGATTTACATACTACGACTTCATTTTTCTTATTTCATTTTTGCATAAATATACATTTTTAGATTTTTGGACTGCAGGTCCAGAAATTTCAGATTTCTTTTGTAAATTTAATTTAAGATTGCAACCCTTATATTTGGTGAATCATTGCTTCGATCGATATATTTCGATGCATTTATTTCGACTCTTCGTTATGTGATGCAATACATTATGTGCAAAAGTATTGTCGACACACAATCTTGGATTGTACAATCTAAAAATTATGCTCATAATTTAAAATTTGAACAGTAATTTTACGAATTCCAAGTTGCAAACATCATGCAATCATCTAGTAGATGTATCAAATCCATTAGACATGAATAATATGTAGATGGTCAATGTGGAGGATAACGGAGCCTATATGTCACCCTAATTAATTTTCAGAAATATAGAGAATTCAACCATATTTATCTAGCAATGATTAATGACTAATAATAGAGAGAACAAATATCATATATAAATTTGTTGGATTGAAAAATCTTTTGATTCTTTGTTGAATGTCCATTTGATTTCTCTAGTTCGCATCATTATTGATTTAGCGATGATCTAATTGGTCATACTAAACAATAATACATTCAATAATTGAACTTTTGGTTTAGTATAATGCTTGCCATTTCAATAACTATTTAATAATTAAAAAAAAAGACATAGTTAATTTTCAAAAATTGATTAACTATGATATAGAAATCAATGTCCACATGACATGAGTTGTTTGTTTTCCTTTAGGCTTACTAATTCAAAATGATATATTTTTCAAAATACGTGCTCTCGAAATATATTTGCTATTTCGAGAGCAATCTATCAATATTATTTTGAAAGATTAGAATTTTAATGGTATGCTGTTCGAAACAATAACGTATTATTATTTAAAATATAAATTATGTAAGATTTACTCTTCAAGATCAAACACATAATTTATATTAGATTTCACTTAATTATGTTTTTTGGGAGCAAGTAAAAGTTAACTGAAATATCAATAATAACGTGCTACTTCAGGATCAATAATATTATATTATTTAGAAATATCTACTCTTTAAAAGTGTATTTTAGTATAATGTAATGTTTATAACATTGCGCTTCTTCAAAAGAAACATTTCAATATTCTTTTAGAATAATGAAAATTATAATATATGTTCTTCAAGAGCAAATAATGTTCTTCTAAAATATTAATTATAATATTGTGTTACTTCAAGAGCAACAACATAATAAATTATTAATATAAAGAATATCAAAAATATTTAATCAGGTTAAAAAATATTAATTACCTTACAAACATGATATAAATTTATATATAAAATTAATTACCAAATTCAATTTAGCTTTCGTCCATTAATGATTAATTTTCTTTCGATAGTCAACTGATGTCGAATTTCTTAATACTCAAATAAATATTTAAGATACTTTATCAAATCTAATGCATATCTTACAATAATTTCACATATACATAATTCATCATTAATTAAAAACATGTACAGACAATCTATCGTACAAATAAAATTTGCACAGACATGAGACATGCATTGAAGTTAATTAAATATACTGACACATAAATAGAGACAATAAAGGCTACGTGGTGGAAAGTAATATTATGCATAATAATAAAATAATCATTATGGATTTGCATACAAGCGAAAAAGGAAAGAAGAAGAAGAACCAGTCTCGTTTTGATACATATTATAAATAAAATTCACATATCATCAAATTAATTTTGATACACGTGATACAAATGATTTTGTTTATAAAAATTATTATTTTCTTACTAATTCATATTGATTTTGAGAGTATCATGCAAATAACGTGTTATAAACTATAGAGAAAATGAGAACAAAATAGGGAAGTAAATAGAATTATGTGTTTTATTAAGAATCAAAACCTCATATTTATAGGAAAAATTGGGAATACATTGGTAATAAGAACTAGGGCTACAATGATATAATTGTTTTCCACTATTAATAATATTATTTACAACATATATTGATTTGTAAGAGAATGATATATTTCTTACTCAATCACAATAAATAGTTTGAATAACAAAATATTCAGAAACTATTAAAGATGCTTGTTTAATTGAAAAATGAATTAATATAAAATTAACTGCGCAACAATTGAAGTTCATTAATTCGTAAATTTGTCGGGATTTGAGTTTTCGACCATTGATTTAATGATGGAAAAAATATAAAATAATATTACGAAAACCCTAAAAATGAAATAGTTTATAAGTTACATTTCTTCCTTATGAGTTTTCATACTTTGATATTATTGTACAATTATTTTATTATCAATCTTAAAAAATATTTCTTTCTCTACATAAACAATTATGTTATCATTCATCAGTTGATCAATCATTCGATTATGCAAAATATACTAATTTGTATGTTGGATTGATCAATATAACCAGTGATAAATTTTCACATGTAACTAAACTTCAGGGATATCAAATGGGCGGGTATGGGACATGTCGAATATTCACACCCCTGCCATGTTGGACATTTTTGTTAATCTTGCCACTTTCCCATATCCGGTGAAAGCGAGACGGGGATGGATCGGGGTGGGCCCTTTGCCCCATTTATTTTTTATTTTTTTTATTTTTTTGATATCTATAGTTACTAAATATTATTTTTTCCCAATTTGTTAAGAATAATTTATGTTCTCTTTAAAAATGATGATAAATCTTTTATTTTTGTTTGATAAAAATGTTTAAGTTTGAAATTAAGTTTAAACAAGTGAGGGTTATGTTTCTCGTACCCACCCCATACCCGCTTCTGAATAATGACTCCTGTTATGTCCCCGTTCCATTTACCTGATTAGGTGGGTAATTCTCGCCCCATCCTGGACGGGGCCCGATGGGTATCGGCTTGAAAGGGTTTTTTTTGCCATCCATACTAAATTTAACCTTCTAGTCTTAGCTCATCTAATTTATCGTACCATAATATTAACATTGGGAAAAATTCTAAGTAATAATATCAGTTAAATCAAATTGTAAAAATTTTGCTAGTTTGAATTTTGTGTAACTATTAGCATTCACAAACTACGGAACAAAAAATAATGATTTTTAGTTATTAGAGTTCATGTAAAGAATTCTTATTTAAAAATTTGACATTTAGATTATATTTTACATCGTAATTTATATGAATTAATTAAGTTCTTGAATACAGAAGATTTTTTAAAACAAAAAAATTGTTTTAGGAAAAATTATTTTACCATATAAAATCATTTCTCTCTCTAAATCCAAATCAACTTATGAACACTAACAAGTTATAGTCAATCAGCCACAAAAGATCCCAAATTACAGAGCAATAGCTCAAAAAGATGAAGTGAATAAAAAAAAAATAAAAAAATAGAATGCATTTAGCAAGCTTAATAATCTCCATAGATTCTAATGAAAACCACTACTTCAGGTGATTTTATTTGATACTATGAAATGATGGCAAGACTCTACCAGGGGATCTCCATTACCAACAGCTTTTGTAATTCAAGTTCAATTTAAGCAATAAGCAGATACATTTGCTCAACTTAAATGTCCTCACAAATAAGCAATAACCAGACAGCTCATTCAAGTCATTGCTTTCCTTTCAGTATTTTAATGGACCATATCAAGGTGAAATATGGCAATTTTGGTCTGCTACGACACTCTGATAAAATATTTAATCCCACAAACATAACTATTTGTTGTGGTGTGATCCAAATTCCATGTTATTTGGATTTGATAGAATAAAAGAAGTCTAAGGAGTTTTGGTTTTTTAAGAGTTCAAATTAATGAAGATCAAATTTCATCAAGGATTGAGAGTTTGGGTTGGAAAAAGACTTTGAGATGAAGAAAAATACTTTGGAGTGGAAAAGAAGAAGAAGAAAAAAAATGAAAACAGCATGCCCAGCATCGCAATGACGGGCTCGGGCGTCAACGATGTATTTTAATTCTTTTTTTTTTGGATTTTAGGACTTCTTCTTCATCTAAAACTCAAACATATATATATTGTAAACACAATTACTATTGATTTTAGTGGATTTCTTTTCTTCTACCAGTGATTTTTTCCCATATTGGGTTTCCACATAAAATTTGATGTTTATTTCATTATTGTCGTTATTTTGCGATCTAAAATTTATAGCACTATTAATGTAAGTGTTGGGCCACCGAACTTTCAAGCAGCCAGAACAGATGAAATTGTAATTGTAGCAAGCAGGAAAGAGAAGCGTAAATTGCTTCGAAAGTTCATAAGTTCAGATAGTGTTCAAGACAAAAGGCAAAAGATATCAGAGAACTTAAGGAGAAGACCAATGTTCAAAAAAAAAAAAAGAGGAAGAAGTAAAAGGATTGGATCTGAGCCCAAAGTTCAGCCTACACTGGACCACAGTTGGCTCCGTCCCTACCCATGTCCAAAAATAGGAATAGCTATATTGGTACATGTCATGCAACAATTGTAACAAAATTGCCAGTGCTGACCTTGATGAGATGTATGAGTGTGTTTTTTGCTAAGTGTAAGCAGGCCTGTGATACTCCTAGGTATTGAATATGATCTATTACTTTTGAATTTTCTTATAGTAGTGCTGGGCCAGGGCTTCTATACATTTGGAAGAAACAACGAGCCTCCTGGTTGCCACTATTATCAGCCCACCCGTTGAATCTTTTTTCAAGTGGTTTGCTTTTCACATAATGAAAGAGGTAGACATGTAAGGATTTTAATCGAATATATGAGCTTATATGTGAAATATTGTGTATTAAACTAAAAACTATCAATTTTGGTTAAACCCATTTAAAGTGATCTAATAATGTTTCGATATTTTGGGCTTTGAAGCATCCAATTAAAGTATGAACTTATATGTGTAGAAACCATGCCGTTCCTAATTTCATGATGAGCCAAATTAGGTCAATGAGCCGCTAGTATAAATATACGATTATGGTCACCAAATCACAAGTTCTATTCATTCTATTCTGATTCCCATCTTCAGAGAAAAACAAAGGAATAACGCGTTGATCTGAAAAGACTAAAATCGCAGGATTTGTTCATTGCAATTACCATATCTGATTCAGGTACGCTTCCGCTTCAATTCTCAAGTTCTTTATGATCCAACATGAACGATTCTTATGACGGTAAAGAATTATTATTTTTATCCAACAAGTGGTA
>CAIGRB010164767.1:0-32059 GCA_903798255.1 Fraxinus quadrangulata
TTTTCACATATTTTAAAAAATCAGTTAAATTGCTTTCTAATTTAATCGATAATTTAGATATTAGTGTAGAAAACTCAATACATATTTGCTATTCGATTAAGGTTGCTATTAATTTGAACTTGATTGAATACTTAGTCCTTATGGGTTCGATATTTTACACACTACTATATTATTTGTTCACAATCATGTTCACTTGTGTAAAATCAAACGATCAAGTTTTTGATGCTGTTGTCGAGGATTATTGTGTTTAATTAGTTTTAATTAATTCTAGCTTTAATTTGAATTTTTATTGCCTATTTATTTAGTTTCATTTATTAGAAAAATATTAAAGTGTTTTCTATTTTTATTTTCCTTTTCAGGGCTTTGCATGCAAAATTCAAGATACGGTGATCTTTTTCAATTTGATCCGGAAGTTGAATGAACATTCAGGCTGAGAAGAAGAGAATAATTAGAAGCACACCAAAATCGACAAGTAGAGCTCATGGTAAAACAAAATCAAAATCAAATTGCCATCGGGGCGAATGAAGAATTAACACATCCAATTGCGAGGACAGGGAATGAGAATGTAAGGTTGATGATGGTTCTACCGGTCATGGAAAGTCAATCCAGTATCGTGTACCCATCATTTGGTTAGGCAAAATTTCAATGGAAAATGCTAGTTGTACACCGCAGTTGACACCCCGGTGTACAGCCCCCCACAAGAGGGGGCCCACGACCAATAGAAAAATCATGGGCCTCCCCTCTTGTAGGGGCTGTACACCGGGGTGTCAACCTCAATGTATAAGTAGTATTGCCCATTTTCAATTGAGGATGGATGTGATCAATATGTTCCATAATGCACTACAATTCTTTAAGAGGGCTACTGAAAATTCCAATGTTCATATCTCAAAGATTTTTGGACATGTGTACAACAATAGAATATTCAGGGGTTTCAAGTGAAGCAATTCAGTTGAGGCTTTTTCTATACATTTTGAGAGATTCAGCTAGAGAATGGTTGGATACTTTTCCTCCTCATAGCATCACCAGCTGGAACAGTTTGATCAAGAAATTCCTGAATAAATATTTTCCACTTAAAAAGATTACCAAGTTGAGGGATGAAATCACTACATTCTCTCAGCTCAACTCGTAGTGCTACTATGAGGATTGGGAAATGTACAAGGGGTTGCTTCGTCAATGTCCACATCAAGGGCTGGAAAATGGCTCCAAGTTTATTATTTTTACATTGGGATAAATCCGACAAGCAAAGCTAATGTTGACTCCACATGCGATGGATCTATTACAAAGTAGACAGCGGATCAAGTCTATCAGATCATAGAGGACTTGGCATTCACTGGTACACTATGGCCAATAGAAAGTACAAGTGTACAGAAAGTAACTGGGATACATGAGGTGGATCCATTGACAACAATCTCAGTACAGCTGGCAGCTTTAGCTCAGCAAGTGGAATAGACGAGTGCAATTCAAACTGTCGACCGAGATGCAAGCATTGTGGAGGGAACCATGAGAGCATAGATTGCAATGTAGAAGATGTTAACTACACAAAAAACTTCTAGAGACAGCAAAATAATCCATATTCTAACACATAAAATCATGGTTGGAGAAATCATCCCAACTTCTCATGGAGCAACAATTAGGGATCTCGCTGTACCACAACAAACTATGCCGCCAGGTTTTGAGCAGATTGAAAATAAATCTTCATTAGAAGATATTGTTACTAAACTAGCGAAAATATCTACTCAACACATGCAAAGAATGGATAAGAGCTTGCAAGTTCAGGGAACTGCCATCAAGAATTTGGATAACCAGACAGATAGCTAAGGTACTCTAAAAGAGACAGCCAGAGGACTAACAAGTGACATTGAGACAAATCCTAAACAGCAGGTAATGGCAGATTGAAGCAATCACTACATGTAGCGGGGTTCAACTTCTAGAAATAACAGTTGAGAAATAGGTGGTAGTAAATAAAAAGGTGCGTTCTATGGTTGAGGGACACTTGGAGAAATCTGAGTAAAATGTAAAATTACAGAAAGAAATAGTATCAGATGATCCAAAAGTTAAGATAACCACTCCTACCAGAGAATATGCTCCACTAATATCATTCCCACAAATATTACAAAAGAGGAAGCTGGAAGAATAGTTTGCAAAGTTCTTGGATATCTTTAGGAAGCTTCATGTCAACATCCCACTGATTGAAGCTATATCTCAAATACCTAACTTTGCAAAGTTTCTGAAGGAGATCCTATCCAAAAAGAGAAAGTTTACAAATTTTGAGACCATCAAGTTAAATGATGAGTGTAGTACCATCTTGTAGAACAAATTACTTCCTAAACTAAAAGATACAGGGAGTCTCAAAATATCTTGCTCTATAGGAAGTGTTTTGAATTTTAATTTTTTTATATGACTTAGGAGTAAGTATAAACCTAATGCCTTTTTTCTATCTACAAGAACTTAGGTTTGGAAGAGCTGAATGACACATCCATCTCCCTTCAATTAGCAAACAGATAAATTAAATACCCGCGAGGAGTGGTTGAGAATGTGCTCATTAAAGTGGGCAAATTCATACTCTCGGTTGATTTTGTTGTCCTAGATAAAAAGGAGCCATGGGATGCATCATTATTTATCTTGGGCAGATCTTTCCTATCAACAAGCCGATCATGGACTTCAAAAGTGGCGAACTAATATTGAGATCGGATGATAAGCAAGAGAAATTCAAGATCGACACTACTATCGAGAACCCATTACATGAAGAGATTAGCAAAAAGGCTAAGGAAGAGTACAATTATACTGCTCAAAAGGTTTAACAAGGCTCAAATGAGACAAAACCTAAAAATTTAGAAAGCCTTGGACGAGATGAGAATGGAGAGTTCAAGGTTTGGAGGGCAAAAAGAGGATGCAANTCAAGGTTTGGAGGGCAAAAAGAAGATGCAAGGCTGGAAATTGCAAGGAGTGTAAGGTTGTAAGATTGCAAGATTCCAGCATAAGCCACCATGATCAATTTCTCCATACAGTCTAACTAAAGACTATAAAGTAAGCGCCTATTGGGAGGCAACCCAATTTCCTAATCCTTTTATTTATTTTATTTTTTGTACCGCATTGCATATAAATTTATAGATTATTAGTTTGCATTAGACTTAGACACGTTTCAATTTAGAGGATATCACCATCATATCATGTTTTCTCTTAGATCATTGAATTTATTGTTGGTTATTTCGATTTTTTGGGCTACTACATATGTTCTAGGTTGTTTGATTTTTAATGTTTGATTTGAGCGCTATGTGCTAACGTCGTAGAATACTCAATCCAACATAGACCAAGGGGAAAGCATGATAAAGAAGATTGTCTATTCGTCACACATAGTGCTTCACACCTTCAATAGAAAAATTCGGGAAGTACATTTTTCCTTTTCTTCCCCGTCCCCTTATATTCTTACTTATGCTTTAGGATATTGAGAATAATGTCGGTTTTAAGTTTGGGGGTGGGAAAAAAACTTTGAGTTTTTATTTTTCGTATATTTTTGAGTATTTGTGTATTTGTTTTTGCTTTAGTGTATATATATACACACACACCAAAACCAAAGATAATAAATTCATAGTCCAACATATTTTCTGGGTTGTAAAAGTGTCTATATGCCATTTCAAAAGTGATATAGGATCCCCAAAATATAATACAACTGAAGTCCACAAAATAACCCTACGGGTCGTCATCCATGTACATCGAAATCTGGAATCCCGTAGGAGCTCCACAACTAATCATGCCTTCTATGAGGTTACATGCTCACTTACAATGCAAGAACTACATAAGCTAATACTCAGTAAGCAAAAATCATGCATGACATGAGTATGGGTCCTAATGGTATCTGACCCCATGCTATTTAGTTTAAACCTTATGCTAAGGATGTATCATATTCAAATATTCGTCAAAATCAACTAGAGGTAACCTCATTGAAATATTCATTGGCCAATATGAATATTATTTTGTGACATCAACACCGACGAGTAGACCATCAATATCAATAATCAATAATCAAATAGCCAATATGACATCAACACCGATGAGTACACCATCCTATTGTGACCACTAGAGGCCCATTCCCTAACTACCCCCATGATCACCCAAGAAGTATCCCACCCGACAGTGCCAATAATCATAATATCACAAATGCATAGTCAAGTGGTCTACCCTCCTGTGATCGCCAAAGACATATCCCTTACTACATTTGCAATCATCCATGAAGTATCACCCACGGTGCCAAAACATATAACATAAGCATGCCTCACATGCCTTGGTGCCCTAGTAGTGGTCAATAAAATATTTTATAAGGAAAACTCAATTTTACAATCATGTTGTGCAAGTTAGATTTTCAACCATGGACGTATGTTATGCATGAAGATGAAAACGCTCGTGAATGACATACTTAATCAAAACCAATGTCAATATATTCTGAAACCACATACTCAATGATCATAACCATCATATGATGTACAATGAGCTACTTATCAAAGTTATGTAAAGATTCCAACATTACTATATCGTAAATATTACGTTCTTATATCGTAGTTGCAAATGAACTTTTATTCACCATTATATCCTTGTGTGTGCACTACCACGGGGTGTAGATCGATTTTCTTTCTCACTTAACGTCGAAAAACCACCTGTATTACCATATATAATTAAGTATTGATAGAGCGAAGATGAGTATATCAATATTAGATTTTTTTTGTAGCTTGTAATTAATTAGGAGTTTTCGATCCAAGAAAAAATTGTTTTGGATAAGGTTGCGTCAAGTTAGATAAAGTAAATAACGATAAATAGAATTTTGATTAAATATTAACTTAGCATTGGACAGAGCCACGTGTGTGTGTTTTAGGTAGAGATAAACTAATCTTTTTATTTTAGGATGCATGCTAATTTTAATTCTAAGCTAGATTTATTTTTCACATCCCAGACATTCTTTATCTTTGCACATTTTTCCAAAATTGGATTCATTTATGAAGATAATCCAAATTATATTGACAAGTGATGGCAAATTGATTATTGATAGTGAATACAATCCTTTTAGTTATTCTAAAACTCAATTTCATTAGGAAAACCATTAATTGAATATAAATACTATCTTGATAAATTTAATTGTAATCCCAATTGAATTACGGTAAAGTTTAATAGTAATCCTAATTCTAATATTTGGAACCAATTCTTTTTCAAATTTCTTGTATTAACGGTTTTTCAATTATAGTTGCATACAAATTTAATTGAAATTCCAACTATAAATACTGCAAGAATTCTCACTATTTTGCCATAGAAAATAAAGAGAGTCATGGCAAAGAGAAAGAGTCAAGGAGAGGAAAAAAATATAGAAAAATAAAAGGAGAATTTTTACGTGCAATATTTTATTCTTTTCAATTTTTCAAAATCAAGGTAAGATACTAATGTGTAAGTGATTTTTTTTCGTATACCTTTACGTATTCTGTCATTTATGCATGAATTCCCGGTGAACTTTCGGGTTCTTTATAAAGAGGTATGAAATCTTTCGGGAATTTAAGATGACCTCAGATATGTGTTTTGCTTTATCATCGATATACTCTATAAGAGAAGAATGATATGAAATGTTTAAATTGATTGATATATAATTATGTGTAGAACGTATCCTATTGAGTATTTTAAATACTCACTCTTACAATAATTTTCAGGTTGGTTCAAATCGATTGGAACTGTGACGGAATGATGATGCAGACTGCTAAAGGATTTGAAGAAATAAAAACATTAAGTTTTTCTGTCTTCAATTTGTTAGTTAGTTTAATTATTTCAAATACATGTTATTTAATTAGTTAAGTAATTATGTTATTTTTTTAAAAGATACAATTTTCATGTTTGGTTAAATTTATGGATATTCCAAATATTTTTTTATTAAAGAAATAATTTTTTTATAGTTCCGCATTTAACGTAACAGAAAGTAAGTTTTTGGTAACACGCCAAGATTTATGAAAATTTGGAGTGTTACAGTTTGGTATCAGAGCACATGTCGACACCTTTTGTAAAAAAACAATTTTTAAAAAGGTTATCAAATAAATGAGTTTTAATAGAAATTTATCAACTAGAAAAAAAATTATAATTTAACGATTCTGTAGTTCTTGCTTATTGTTTGAGTTTTATTGATTTGCTTATTTACAAGATTGAAAGATTTTGTCAAAAAGATCTAAACTGTCTAAGGAGAGTTTAAGATTTAAGCAATCCACTTGTGACCACCTTCTTACCTACAAGCCTTTTGGTTGCGCGTTATTCAAATCAATAAGACGAAAAACAATATTTTAAATCATTCCAAGAATTTAAGAATATTCTATTATTATAAACTTATATTTCGAGAAACATCATGTTTAGGAAATTTCTAATATAAATAAAATCAAAGTATTTTTATAAAAATTAGGAGTTTATGATAATGTGCAATGATTAAAAAAAAAAGGATCATTGGTACACAACTCTCACTATTTAACTACTCTCCAAAGTATGAAATGGATTGATATTTTTTAGTGTGATTATGAATAATCTTGCTTCATGTTATGAAATGTATAAGCATGTTTATCTCGTATAACTTATTAGTTGAACTTTTTCACATTTTATATGAATATTTTCGTACGAGTATGGAATGAGATAGATTCTCACTAAAAGATTAAGCACAATTGGACTTATATGTGCCACACATAATTAGAGCTTTGCAAGTGTGAGGACGAAATTCATTTTAAGTAGAGGAATTTGTAACATCTCGAAATTTTAAGATTATTTAATGATAAGTATTTTTAATGCAGATGCTTTTAGTAATTTTGAAAAGTTGAGGGATTAAAATGAAATAAGTATTAAATTCATATTATTTGGGCCAAATAATTAAGTATTGATAGAGCCAATATAAATATATCAATATTGGTCTCTTCTTGTAGCTTGTAATTAATTAGGAGTCTTCGATCCAAGAAAAAGGTGTTTTGGATAAGATCACGTCAAGTTAGATATGATATAAAGTAAATAACGATAAATAGAATTTTGATTAATTTAGAATATTAACTTAGCATTGGGCAGAGCCGTGTGTGTTTTAGGTAGAGATAAACTAATCCTTTTATTTTAGGATTAATGTTAATCGTAATCCTAATTAAACTAAGCTAGATTTATTTTTCACATTTCAGTCATTCTTTATCTTTGCACATTTTTCCAAAATTCTATTGGTGGATTCTTTTATGAAGATAATGCAAATTATATTGACGAGTGATGGAAAATTGATTATTGATAATGAATACAATTCTTTTAGTTAATCTCAAACTCAATTTAATTAAGTAAACCAGGAATTGAATATAAATCCCATTTTTGATAAGTTTAACTGTAATCTTAATTGAACTACATTAAAGTTTAATAGTAATCCTAATTCTATCATTTGAAACTGATTCTTATTCAAATTCCTTATA
The DNA here is from genome assembly GCA_903798255.1 of Fraxinus quadrangulata. Taxonomy (NCBI): domain Eukaryota; kingdom Viridiplantae; phylum Streptophyta; class Magnoliopsida; order Lamiales; family Oleaceae; genus Fraxinus; species Fraxinus quadrangulata. The sequence continues at coordinate 7,446 of CAIGRB010164767.1, forward strand.
TTAACGGTTTTTCAATTTAGTTGCATACAAACTCTATTGAGAATTTCAACTATAAATACTGCAAGAATTCTCATTATTTCACCACAAAAAATAATGAGAGAGAGAGAGAGAGAGAGAGAGAGAGAGAGGAAAAAGTATAGAAAAAATAATAAGAGAATTTTTACGTGTAAGATTGGATTCTTTTCAACCTTTCAAAATTAAGGTAAAATACTTATGTTTAAGTTGTTTGTTTTCGTATATGTTTATGTATTCAGTCATTTATACATCAATTACCAGTTGACCTTCGAGTTCTTTATAAAGAGATATGAAATCTTTCGAAAATTTAAAATAACCTAAGATGAATGTGTCGCTTGGTCACCTATATATTTTATAGGAGAAGATTGATATGAATTGTTAAAGTTGATTGTTATATGATAGTGTATGAGAAATACACGTTTTTTACTAAGTATTTTTAAATACTCATTCTTATAATAATTTTCTGGTTAGTTCGGGTCGATTGGAACTGTGGTAAGATGGTGATGCAGATTGTTAGAGGATTTGAAAAAATACAATATTAAGTTTTTCTATCTTCAATTTATTAGTTAGTTTAATTCATTCAAATACATATTATTTAATTAGTTAAATAATTATGTTATTTTTTTTATAAAAAAAATACAATTTTCATGTTTGGTTAAATGTATGGATATTCCAAATTTTTTCAATTTTTTGTTGGTAATAGTGGCAGTCACTGCTCACATGAACAGCGCCATGCTCTGTTCGGCACTATTCGCTATTCATATGAATTGTACCACGACCGCGAACAATTCGTTCTGTTCTCTTGAACAGTGTACCTTTAAAAGTTTTTTTTATGTTTATGGAAAGGTAGAGTTGAACTCTGATACTAAACTATAGCACCCCAAATTTTCGTAAACTTTATAGTGTTACGTTAAATGCAGAACTATAAAAAAAATTCATTTATTTAATAAAAAAAATTATTTGGAATATAATTTAATTTAAGAAGTGGTGATTTAATTTTTGTACTATAAACATTGAATATATGAATATTATATTGAGTAATATGAATTTTTTTAATTAAAAAAAAAAGATTTTGAAAAGTAAGCATAAACGAATTTCTTCTACTATTAACAAACCCTAAATTTTTAACCTTCTTCTCCATTCTTCCATGAAAAAGACATTACTAGATTCATCATCCATTTAGAGAGGTTAGCATATTACAAATTATTTATATTTTTATCTTATAACTTACTACTTTTGAAATGTTAAATACAACATGGTCATATTTATTCGAAATTTTCGAAATTGTTATTCATTGATTTGTTTGATTTTTCAAATCTTTTGGAGCAAAAATATCAATATCATCCTACAAAATATTGTGAATGATTCCATATTTATGAAATATTGAGTTATTTATTGGAAAGATGTTGTCATATTATAGTTGAGAATTGATTATCACCATTAATATTTTGAATAATTTCTTCCAATCAAATCTAATAAATATTTTGAAGAATTGCCTCTTTAATCATTTATTGTGCAAATTATTTGGGAAGAAAACTTTGTCATTCGGTATTACAATATTGATGACCACCATTAATGTGATGAAAATTTTGTTCTAATCATATACATATATGCTTCCACCAGTTTCGATAGTTCAACGGTCGAATTCGACATTTAGAAATCATTAAGTTAGACATTTTAACCGTCGAAATCGACAATTCGAACCTCTCGGGATAGACATTTCAACTGTCGAATTCAACACTTCGAAAATGTTGGAATAGACATTTCAACTGTTGGTTTGGCATTTTGCTATTGTATGGATTTACTATTAGAATGTGCAATTTTCATGTTATTAAATGCCCACATATTGATTGTGCAGAATTTTTACTATTGCAACCTCAACTTTTCAGGTATGAGTAATCATTTGACATACATCATGTCGCAAAGGAAAAGTTTGTTCATGTGGATAACGAAAGGAAGTGGAGGGAACAAAACAACCCACGACACAAGTAATCCAGATACGAGTCTACCTTATGAATCATGAAATGCACTCCTTATAATATAGTTGGCCATAATCGGATCACATGTTCCAACCCCATTGTAACACCACTCATGTGTGAAACTGGTTCAAATTGTATTTTACATGTTTGAATGATGGCGTCGTACATTTTTAAGTTATATTATCACTACCGTTTCATTATCATTTGCAAACATAAGTTATGTAGTAATAACTTCATATCAAAGTTCTCACATAGACAGATTATTGCATTACATTCCGACAGTTCAACGTCGTCCTGACATAATGTGTATGTTCCTAACTTGTCCATGGTTGTTTTTGCATGTCACAATTCTAGCGCTATACGTTCTGCAGTTATATTATCGTTAACGTTTCATTACAGTTTGAAGATAGTGGTCGTGTTTAAGTTCATAAACAAAATATTTCATCACATCTCGAAAGTTAAAATGCCAGTCCCGACGAAGGTTCCTATCATTCTCAGTAGTTGGTTGCAAAATTGACTAAAAATAAGATGCATAAGGGATATGATGTTGCACAAAATTCGGTACATACATTACCATATGAATCCATGATAAAACTACAATAAGTAATTATAGCCGATGACGTATGCAAATTTTGACCACATCAATGGTTGTCGAATGCAACGGAGATGCATAAGCATAGATATATACAACCACCAAAGCGTGTTTATAATTAAAGTCCTGGAGAATTGTCCCTACTATGGTCATTTAGTATACAACCATCAAATAGTGTTTATCATAGTATTAATAACAAACTTCTTGGGCACTAAGTGTTGACTCTCTTTCTCATCCCCATGGTGTATGGAGTCCTGGTAGATGCTACAGGAAAGTGAACGCGTGTCAATCGCGACCTCTTTGCTTTAACTATATCGTCTCCTTCAATGGGTATGATAGCCGCCACCGGTATGTCAATGACATCGCCTACGCAAAAGTAGTATAGGCCGAATTACTTATCCAAAATGCCAAATAATAACATAACATAGCCTAACAACATTTAATTATCTGGTCGGCTACCTAAAATCAATATTATGAATCCTTCTTTGGGAACTTACCTTCAGGACCATGGCATCAGAAGTAGGAAGCGTACATGGCATCATCCAATATTGTAGTACCATCTGTATTTAAATCATGAGAAGACATTTAACATTAGTTTTCAACTCAACATGCTTATAGAATATAATCAGAATTCAACTTAGTATAACTTCTTCAATACAAAACATATCATCCGCCTCCATCACTTTATAACTCGATGGAACTTCCTCTTTGTCCGAGCATGACACTTTGGGCTCTATGCCTTCATCTAATTGAAAACAACATTTGTAATATTAACAGACATATCATCGATTTCTAGTTTATAAACTAGGAAATAAGATGAGAGTATTTAAAATTTTCAATTCCTCATAATTAGCATATATGTCATTCACTATTAGTTCTCACTAAACAATGGACCCTCCTAGTCACTCGGGCACACCTTTGAGGTCGATGCCTCATTCATCTTGTTGAAAACAACATTTTCAATATTAACGGACATGTTATCAATTTCTAACTTGTATACTAGAGAATAAGATGAAAGTATTTAAAATTTTGAATTCATCATAATTAGCATACATACCATTCACCTCCTGGTTCTTACTAGGCAATGGACCATCCTAGTCATTTGGGCACGCACCTTTAGGGTCGATACTTCCTCCATCTAGTTGAAAACAACATTTGCAATATTAACAAAGATGTCGTTGATTCCTAGTTTAGGTACTACTGAAATGATTGAGAATATTTATTAATCTGAACTTTTAAACAATTAACACACATACCTTGTTGTACATTTTCAATAACTCTGAGCTCACGTTGAGCTGCCGCAGGTGCAAGGGTGGTAGAACCTAACGAGGTCATGTGTGTAGATATGAACTCCCTTAGTCTTGCAAATTCGGAGGCCACATGTTGATAGATTTCAAGTTTTATTGTTCAAGGTTGCATTTCGATAAGAATTCGTTGATCCAATAGCAATTCCTTCACTTTAGCTTTAGTTAGGGATGCTCTAGAGGTTGGAGCTTATTGTCGGGAATGTATTCTATACAGTATCCAAATTGAGTGTCCATGGGAATGTATTCTATACAGTATCCGATTAACTAGATTTTATATGGTCAAATACCTCTTCGTTCTTGAAGATTAATGTTTCATATGTACGTTGTTGCGGTTGTTTTGTAGACATCCAGTTAAGAAATCTTGGCGATCGATTATGAAGCCTCTCACTAAACCTTTCACTAATTTCAGAAACTGACTCAAACTCCCATAGATGTTTTAAAAAATACCATTGTTACAAGAGTTTCCATGCACATGACAATATTCGCATTAAAATAATAATGAATACATTTTCAGAAATAATTATTCATACCTGCATGGCAATGGGAAATCCGTGAATTGTATAAATGATCTCATTCTCCTTCCTTACCTTAGCCTTACAAAATATCCTTGACCAACTACCCATAAATCCACTCAACGGACGATTGTACCAGACTTTATCCTAAGGGTAGTCAAAAAATATGTTCAGATTGTCAACGATTGACAATATGTCGATATCGATACCCACATTTTTATTTGGAGCATTGAATAATCCTTCGACAATTAAATCAAGGCCCAGCTTGTATCAATTAGCTCAGAGCGTCGACAGTCAAAGAAAAGCCTTTCCAATGGACACATGAAATCTTCTCCATGGATTTGAAGTATTTGTCCTTCAGTCTTCTTTTTTCCATGACTTTAGTAAACTCATCGCCTTCCAGGACGAGACCACATTTTAATCCCATCACAACGGCATACTCTTGCACTCCAAACCTTGTCGGCGCCCTTGTAGACTAAACCACAATTCCTTTGTCTTATTGGTTCGAATGGATCTGAACACTAGTTGTTAAATTGTATGTCGAGTACCTCGGCCAAGAACCCAAGGCTCATGTTGCAGAAATCTTCCCGTTGTCGATCATCAAAATTTTCCAATACGGTTTTTAGGTGCTTGAAATTACTCTTTTGAGAAATGTGGGTGAGCAACCCCGCGCATTTTCGGAAACGAATAATTCAAAATTCATCTGTATGAACAAGGTATAACAACAAAACAAAGAAGGTGAAATCATAATAATTCATACATGCTAATACGAAACACATGTAAAAAAGCAAAAAAGCACGTGTCGTATGTCGAGAAATACTACCTTTAACTATCGTGAATGACAATTCATCTCAAAAGATGGCTAAACTTATCTGTCAATATGTAGTCATCTGTCGCGAATAATTGAAACGAACTGTCGAGAACGACAGTTCATCTCGACAGATGAGTCTCACAATTGATCTATCGAGAAGTACATTCATAATTGTAGAGACTTTCATTATGACAAATTAAACAGTTCACTTAAAACATTTTAACATAGAGGACAATACAATAAGATATATCAGATGTGCATAAGTTGTGGAAATCAACACTCCCACGTGCAGGGTAAGAAAATTAACATAAAAGAGAATATGAAGAATAATAATGAGGGGAGGGAATAGTTTAATTTCTAACAAACTGAAAGGAAATCACAGTAGGTTAACATAGATAATTTATAAATCTTAAGCCAAACTCTCTCGATAAACGATTTATAACTGTGTTATAAGTCTCAGTGGATCACAACTAGTCACAAGCATCCTGTCAAATAATATCAATGCATCATCAATTTCTCCTTCCTTGCAAAGGCCATCAATCAAAGTGGTATAGTTCACCTGATTTGGCTCAAACCTCGTTCCATCATTTCCTAAAAAAGTGTAGAAGCCACATCAAGCTTCCCTCCTTTGCAATACCCTGAAACAAGTTTTGCATATGTCCATTCATGTGCTTCACAACCACTTTCCTTCATCATCTCGAACATTCTCATAACATTGTCCGGAAGACCCCTTTAAGGTATCCATTTACGAGAGTATTGTATGTAATCACCGTAGGTGTAGGACCCCCCTTCGGCATTTCATTATACATAATCATCGCCTTCTCAATATTGCCACTCATACGGAGTCCCTTTATAATTGCATTATGTGATTGTCGTTGGAATCAAACCCTTTCTTACCATCTTGTGATGAAATCCAATTGCCACCTCAAGTTGACTGGATTTACCCAACCCACTGATAAGGCCTGTAAATGTAGGCACGTTGGGATGGCAACCCCTCTTTTTCATGCTAGCAACAAGATTGATGGTTTCATTTACGCGCCCAATTGCAAGCAGTGTTGTGATCGGCACCATATAGGTATATATGGTCGGTTCAATCCCATTCTCAATCATCTCCTCTATCATGCCCAATGCCTCGTCCACTTTTCCTTTTTCACATAGCCCATTGATAAAACTAATGTGTGTTACCGAATTTGGATTGATACCTTTCTTTACCATCAGATCAAAAACAAAAAACAAACGCCTTATCTAAATTCCTAGTTGTACAATGCCCAAGAATCAATGACGTGTATGTGAACACATCTAGCAAATTTCATACTGGTGCATGTGACTCAACACAATTTCAGCCTATTCAAACTTCCCCTTCTTACAGAAGATATTAATCATGGTATTCAAAGTCAAATTTGGTTTGATCCCACTATTCAACAATTTCTTACACATTCTGAGCCATGAACACCATATTAAACTTGTCCAATTGAATCAACAAAGCATTAAATGGAAGTCGAGAATATTTGACATGTTGTAGTGATAGTTATACGAAGATAATAATGAGAGGAGAATAGTTGAATCTCTATCAAACACATCAAAGTTATCCAGTTATGTGCACGGAGTTATATGAAGCACAAATGGAAGTCAAGAATATATGACATGTTGCAGTTATAGTTATACCTTCCTAAACACATCAAATTATCATTTTATATGCACTATAAGGTGAAGGGGGCATTCAAAATAAAGTACAAGTAAAAACTAAAACAAAGTGAGAAATTATTTACCAAACATTGACTAAGTGGGTGCCACTTTCCTGAACAACTGCTTGAACCAAGCTTGTCTACAATTTGGAGAACATCAAAAATTAAACCAAATTCTGATGCAAGCATCCGTTTATGCTTATAAATAAGTGTACGTGCAAGAAATATAATACATTTTCGGTGCCAGCGGGGCTGTAGAGCAGTAAAATTACTCGGCCAACACTGAAGACGAATAGAGAGACCCTTTCATTTATTGAATAATAAAATATTTCAAGAATAATAATAGTACAGGTGAAAAGTGAAATTGTACCTTCATGCCGAATATTAAGGCTTTAGTGTGGCTGCTCGAGTACACTGTACGAACTTTTAGACTAACGTTTGGCTTGAAGCCGGACGGAAATAGAGAATTTTGGCGATGGCCGGGCTTGAGCGAGAGAGAATTACATAGAGCAGCGTATAGGTTTAATGCTTCAAAGATACGTGAATGAATTGTGTGATTTTTATGTTTTTAGTTTTTATTTTTATTTTTATTTTTTAATATATTTTGTAAGTAGGTGAGGTGGGTTTATTTGATTTGATTTTTTTTCACTTTTTGGCACTATTTGTTCATCTAATCAAATTAGCTTTAATTAAAGACATTCAAGGTATTTAAATTTTTTTGAATGGCATAAAAGTCCTAAAGTGATAATTTGGTCAAAATAAATAAAAGGTGACATTTTTGTAAATGCTAATCCAAAAAGTGATCTGGTGGGCAATTTCCGCTTTAATAAAAAAATGCTCTTTGTGAGAGCGCTATTATAACTAAGTTACTTGTGAAGAACAATGCTCATGGAGATTTAAAAAAAAAAAGAAAACTTCTTGACGTGTGCAAAATATACACCTAATTTGCAATAAATTCCATTCTTTACTGTATTGTTACGTTAAACTTTTGAGTTTGATGTTTACCCCTTTGTTGAGGTTTCGTAATATTTGCACTTTATGGGACAAGGGCACTTAATCTCACAATCATTAGTAACAAACTGAAATACACATTTGACTGAGTGGCAGAGTCACGAAATCGCTTCTTTCTTCCATATTTTGGAAGTTTTTTTATGGAAGCAAATTACAAGAATTGACAAAAAATGCAGTGTAAAGTCTATAAAAGAAATGTACTTCGTAAACGCATATTATGTACTTTAAAACAAAATTTCTCAATTCAATCAAATCCATTTTCAGACAGAAATCTTCATTGTCAAAAGCTCTAATATTCACATGATATAGAATTATCATCTATGCTAACATACAAGTACAGAATGTTTAGAAATATACCGCCATCATCATGTAATGACTGCCAAAAATAAAATCAAGGATGAAAAGAAGTGTTGATTTGCTATTGCCATTCCATGGAGTCTTCTATATCAAAACTACTTGCACAGTCCAATAGAGCATTTTGTTGATGCTCATAACCACATATATAATTTAAACCAACGAGTAGCTGACAGATGGCTGCCTCTGTCTTTTCTCGATCAGCAACATATAATGTCTGGAGCAAAAGAACGTTTGTTCTAGTGACAATTTGCTGCTGTTCAAAATTGCGCTCGCTTTGCCATCTGATCATGTTATGCGCTAGTGGGGCAAGCCACTTGAGCATTCCATCTAGCCTCTCCTTCCAATCATGGGCTAGAGGTGCATCATATATTGCCATATCTTTAACATAAGACTTCAAATTAGTTTTCAGAGTCTTTCTTAGGCTTGTTGGTAGCATCTGATATAAATCATCTCTAGCTTCTTGGCCAACCAGATGTGGGTAACGAAGCAGTTTCTCTATGACAATTATAACATTGGCATAATGCAAGGCTAAAGCAGAGCCTCCAACGGTGTTGGGAGGGGCATATGCCAACAATCTACTTTTAAGCCAAAATCTTGCTCCATTCATCAAACCAGCCTTAAACTGCCCCAGATCTCCACTGAAAGGATCACCATTTTGTGAACGAGAATAGCAACCTGAGAGATTGGTTTGCTCTCTTGTCAATTCACTTGAAACACAAAAACAACCTGAAATCTGACTACTTTGATCATCATGACTAACATAATCATCATCCACTTTCGATGCAGAGCTACTCAAATTTAAACATTCCATGAACAGCCTCCCTGGCCCTATACCGCATGCAAAGTTGAAATCCTCGGGACCAAACAAACCTCCACTTTTCTGCAGCCCATCTCGAGGCCTATAATATTCAGTCTTCTTATCCAGCCCCCTTTTCTCAGTTTGCCCTGAATGGAAATGACCATTATTCTTGGTAGAAACTGACTTTGTCACACTAGCACCCATTTGGACCCTACTCTCTACATCCAATTGACCTGATTTCTGCCCAAATTCTTTCTTCACGTGCTGCAAACTTCCGCTAAAACCAACCTGTGACCTGGAAGCTGAAAAACTCGAGGTATACCCCCTCAAAAGGGCATCCCCAAACAACATACATATCCGTGCAAAAACTGTAGATACAGTCCTTGCCAACAGCTCGACAATCTTATCATATGACTGGTTCCAAAGTGAGACATCCTTCAAATGACTCACATCTTGTTTCTGCCATATCAACTTCTGTTCAAATGCCTTCCTCCTTTCCTCGAGCTGGTTCTGCTGAAACTTCTTGGTGGCCGCTTCCAGCTGGTTCATGACCTCCATTTCAGTGTACAAACTTGCAGTGGAATTTACATACCTTTCCATTTTCCTCACGATACCGTCCATGTTCTTCACCAAAATCCCCAACTCCTTAACACCAATCGCCCCAGAAACAATGTCACCATACACATGCTCAAACCCCTGCAGTGCTGGAATTGTACATCTCTTCCCTAGCCTAGATACCACACTAGCAACCCTGTTCAAATCATCAAGTTTCTCCACAAGAGCCAGTTCTAAAAGCTGCGTCTCATCACCAGACACGAGGGTTCTTATTCCTTCAGACTTTAAGATCTCATTCTTTAACTTAACCATTTCATGGTCACTCAAAGACTTGTGCAGGTAAATAATCTTGGACATCACGTTAGCAACTTCAAAAGAAAGTATCCCAATAATCTGTTTGTCTTGCTGCGCTTGTTTCTTATTCGGTAGTTTCTTCGAATTATTAAGATGTAAACCATGCTTTAAATTGTTACTCACCTGATTTCCCAGTTTCAATATCCAAGGCTCCGAAACCATTTTTGCCTCCTTTCTCCAATACCCACCAAAAATTTGCTGCCAAACTTCAGATCTGGCTAGTTTTTTTCCAATAACATTCTCACACAATTTACTTAAAAGGCAAAGCCCAAAACTAGTATTATTCTATTTTCTTCTTCAGCATATCCTTGAGAAAAAAAAAAGTGCGGATGTTCATTGATTTCATGTTGAAAAAAAGTGAAACAACATGAACAGAACAATGAAATACGCGTGGATTAAGAAAAAACAAGTGTTATTCAAGTGCACTTTCAAGAAGCGTGGGAAAGAAGGCGTGAAGTTGTAATTGATTGATAAACAGAGTAGAGGAACAAAGAAAGAGGGGAGGGAAATCGATTGATATGAAGGGGAACTTTTCACTTTTCCAATGTGTGTCTGTGTGTGTTTTAGGGAGAGATTTGCAATGATTTTTGAAAAAGGTAATGGCAGTTTGAAGGAGATGACCCCAGTGTCTAAAATTAATCAATAAAGAATAATTCTTTTATTTTTTATTTTATTTATTGTATTTGGGTGGATGTTATTGTTGGGAATATACCACTTTGACCTCAAGAATTTATCTATTATTTTAACTAAATGGGAAGAAATCAAAATTTACTTAGCTTTTATTCGACAACCATTAAAATAAATTTTTTTTCTCAAACTAGAGTCCATTTGGTGCACATTATTATAAAATGAGAATGAAAAATATAATCGTTATTGAGCCTCACACAAGAGATAGAAATTCAAACAGGGGCTCATTTTTTAACCACACATTTTCACAATAAATTATGTTACATGTAAATTCAAATTTTATTCCTACTTTTTAACCACACATTATTTAAAAAAATCATTGTTCGAAAACTCATTTTTCAAAATAAAAAAAAAAATCATTCCTGTAGTTATTGAATTTTAGATTTGATCTTCGAAACTATTTGGAGTTAGGTATGACTAATATGTCGATTCTGAATTGTTTACATTTCGTGATATTGTATGAGTTGGTATTAAAGTATTAAAATATATCGAATTGTTTAGGTTAAAGCATTTTAATCAAACTTCTCAAAAATATTTCTTAATGAGTCTTAATCCTACGCTTATAGTGAGGCGTGCTAGAATAATAGAAAAGAAAATTAAAAACAAAAATAGAAGCCCACAAGTAAAGCCCAATTTCAAAATAAGATAACATGTTATACAGGGCACGAGTTCTAGTATCATAAGTATTTTTAAATAGGTGCTTCCCCAAATTTGATCAATTATTGATATTTTTTTTTACTTAGTATTTTCTTTATTAAATAATTTGGAATTCAATTTCGGTTAGAATTTTTAATTTTAATTACTATCTAGATGTTAGTTGTTAATTAATATTAATTATTAATTATTAGGATTAGTCGTTAATTAGATTTTTTTTAGTTGTTGTAAATGAGGGTTGTAGTCTTAATGCCAAAGGAAGTTATTTTTTAATTGAAATAAAATATTAATTGTTGAGATCTTCTCCAATTTATTAATCAAAAATCGATATTCATTAGAATCAACTATTTTGTAATCAAGATCAAGAATTCGGTATTCTCTATGAAAAATCAACGAATATTTAATTCATAAATTCATGACGTGCTTTTACTTTTTAGGTACTTCTTTCTATTCGTCATTATTTATCACAATCACCACCTTACATTATGACTTCGTTTTTTTTTTTTCCTTCTTTAGCGCGAGTTTACCTCCTATTAATGAATTATAACTATTTATCTATACTAATTTATTTTGTCATTAATTGATTCAAGACTTATTATGATAAAAGATTATGGACGCTCAAATGCGGCTTGAGTTTGGAGAAGAAAATAAATTGTGAGTGATTTGAGGATAAAATTGGAAAAATTCAATACATCTAGCTCTACCAAAAAAGCAAAGTCAATATTTAACTGTTTGGGTCAGCAGTTTACAAGAAATTAATGAACACATTTTTCAACTTTAATCATTTATAGCAAGTAAAAAAATCCAAAAAAGAAAAAAAAAAAAGAAAAAAAGATCCCTTTTCTATTCTGACCAGCATCAAACTTTAGGACATTCTCAATCACGGGAAGAAAGTTTTTAACTGATTGATCGAAAAGCCACGCTGCTGCAAACGGATCACTATTAGTCTTGTCCAAAAGCAAGGTTCATTAAAAAGTATCACGAAAATTCTATGCATATATTCGTTAAACAACACTTGACACAATTAACTTAGGCTCTACGATAGACAAGATTTTAACTTTTTTCTTCTCTAATACTTTTCAATTCACCTTACACACAGGTTTAGAAAAGTAATTTTACTATTTCTCCGGAGATGACTTTTCAACCCTAGATGCCCCAAACAATGGGGAGAGACCGAGAAGATTAGTGAAGATAAGGATATGTGGAAAGAGGACAAAAAAATTGTAAATTCTAAGACTAACATCTCTATCAAAATGTTTTCTCAACTTGGAACTAAGAATTAATTGTTCACATGGAAAATTGTCTAAGTTAGGCTGGTTTTGTCAAGGGTGACTAACTGTTGGAGTTGGTGACTTTTGTTATCGACATCGGTTGATAAAAGATTATAAATACGGAATCACGAAGAACGAAAGAAAGAATTTATTAATATTGAGTATGACTAAAAAAGATTGACAATGTCATATTATGTGTCGACTATAAATTTATGTAAACATTCTTTAGTATCTGAATTTAAGATCGAGTATAAATAGGTATAGACAACATTTTTAGATTTCACATCTGGTATCCCACTCTTATGATTTATTTATATTGGGAGGACAATATGTTTTAGTGAGAATTCAAAGAACCATTAGCTAGGTGTAGGACAATTTTATACCTCCATTTTCCATGCATAATGACATTTTGGTCTTTGATCACTGATACATAAGTTATTAGTGTCACTGACATTTCTATTTATTCTTTTTTTAATAAATTATTGACTGACAATGTCATTTTATTTCTCTATTGAAAATATTAATGTAGGATCATATGAAAATAGTTAGCATGAAAATGAGAAGAAGAAAATATTTTTGTAAACTGTTAATTGCCTTGTATTTATAGGCAAATTTACAAGATTCAAACATACAAAAGATAAAACTCATAACTCTGTCTAATTGAAAAAAAAAACTAAGAGATTGGAATTTACTAGATTTAAGTGTACACAAAGATAAGAAACTGATCTGTTACAGTAACTAAAAAATATGATTTTATTCTCGTCCAATACCCACTCAAATTGGAGATTGGATTAAAATGTTGAGAACGCGAAGTAGTCGACGATAAGCGTCACCTCCAAGTGTTTTCGGAGAAAAAGTCCACCAATTGGTTGTTAGATTATAAGTAGGAAAGAGTAAGAAGGCATGTTTGAATCTTTTCTCGAACAAAATGACAATCAATTTCAATGTATTTGGTGCGCTCGTGGAATACTGGATTTTCGACAATGTGATTGCAGCTTGGCTATTACAATAAAGTGGAATTGGTCATGAATGATTAATACTAAGATTCGAGAGCAGATAGTTTAACCATTGCAACTCAAAAAGAAGTGAAGCAAGAGAATGATATTATGCTTCCGTAGAAGAATGAGAAATTGTTGGTTGTTTCTTGGTCGTAAATGAAAATGTTGCTCCATATGAAAACCTGGTGGTCGAGAACCATCCATATTAGAATCAAATAATATGTCAAAGAGAATATTTTCGTTGACACAAAAAAAAACCTTATTTAGAGTAAGATACTCCAATATCTAAAAAATATCGTAGTTTGTCAAGATCTTTTATTGAGAAAGAGTGAGCAAGAATTTTTTTTAAGTCAAAAGATTATATCAATATTGTTTTCAATGATAATTATATCATCGATATAAATGAGAACAAAAATAGAAGTCTGATCACGAATATAAGTAAAAAGACTATATACTCAAAATAGATTGACGAAAACCTCGATGAATAAGAGTGGTTAAAAATTTGAAGAATCATTGACGAGAAGTCTATTTAAGACCATAGATAAATTTATTTAATTTGGATACACGAGTCTCCCCCTTACGAGAAAATCTAGTAGGGAGTTTTATATAAACTTCTCCATTGAGATTTCCTTGGAGAAAAGCATTGTTAACATCAAGCTGGTGCAATGACCAATTTTTAATGGCAACGATTGATAGAAGAAGACAAATAGTAACTAGTTTGGCCAAAGTTGTGCGAATGTATCATGATAATCGATACTTTCAACTTGAGTATAACATACTAAATGAGCGTTATATCACTCAATGGAACCAACGGATCGATATTTAATTTTGTAGACCCAATTACAACCAATGGGCGATTTCCTTGGGGAAGTGAGCATAAAGACCAAGTGTTGTTGATTCAGGGGTCTGAATTTCTTTGGCCATAGTATCAGGCCGTTCGTTAGATTTCATAGCTCGACGACAAGATGAAAATGGCTTAAATAAGACAAAGATAAATAAGTTCATAATGGATAATCAATTGAGAATGAAATATGATTACAAATTTATTCCTTGAGATGACCCAGTTGGCGACGAATTCGTTGAGTGTGATTAGCAATAATAGGAGCATGTGCCATTGAAGGGTAATTAGTAGAGAGAATGTTATTAGAAATAGAGGGAGAATTGGTTGAGCTATCAAGGTGAGAAGACGTGGAAATGGGCATTAGATAATCATTGGAATAATCGATGAGATTATGAGGGATAGAATCAAATGAAGAAACATTAGTGGAAACAATCGATTTTCATCGTCATTGTTTGGAGCAATGGTAATTTTGCTCAAAATTGTAAGTTTGCTTAAAATTGTAGAGCTTTAGCAACATCAAATAGATGTCCGTGTTTACGTTCTACAATGCCATTTTCTTGGGGTAACTAAGTTGGTGAATGATTCCATTTTTATGAAACCATGTTTGAATTTGATTAGAAAGAAATTAGGAATCTTTGTCTGAACAAATGATTTGAAGTTGAGGAAGAAAAATGTCCCCATTACCAGAGTTGATATGAGCCATTTTTGTGTTGAATTGACAAATAATTAAATTTAAAAAATGAATTAACATGTTGAAAATTTCAGATTTATATTTTATTAAATAAATTCCAAGTACATCTTAAATAATAACCAACAGTAGTTAAAAGGAAACATGGTCCATTTTCAGAATGTATAAAGAAAGAATCACAAATGTCAACATGAATTAATTCAAAATAATGAAAAGAACAACATATCTGGGATGCCTTGCATCTGTTAGCATGTATAAAGAGTATGACCAGGTTGTTAAAATATTCACAAAAAGGACGTTGGTGCTTTCTAGAAGGCCAAAACGGTGGTTTAGTTGCTTGGAGCGCTGCCGAATCAATGGTAGGAATTGTTCGAATGTCAATCTCTTGTTATTTTTCTTTTTGACATACCAAATTGTAGATACGCTGAAATGAAGGAAACGGCTCCATCAAGTGAATTTGACAACAAATAGCTGAAAAATGATCATGGAGTCCATGAAGAAACTCCAAGGCACGATCTTGATTTTATTGATCAACAATGTTTATATCATTACCACATATAGATAAAGGAACAGAGATAATCGAACTGAATTTGTCCCATAAAGATTTAAGTTATGTGACATATAATGAAACGGGCATACTTGAGGGTAGAAATTTATTATTTCAATTGATAGATTTTAGAAGCATTTGATTGAGAAAAACAATCATTTAGATCCATTCGAATTTGTGCTGTAGTTTCAGCATACAAAGCACTCACACAGATTTCAAGCGAGGTAGAATTAAGAATCCAACTTCCAACCAAATCATTACAACATTCAAAGTTGAAAACGTTATCTTTCTCCTTTGAAATTGGGAGTGGCCCGTCGACGAAAACCAAGTTTGCTTTTTGCATGAAGTGTCATTGTTACTGCACGACTCCATAATCCATAATTGTCTCATGTTAATAGAAATGTAACATGAACAGTAGATGGGCTATCTGAGCGGTGAATGGCACAAGTGTTTGATTTGATAGGTGGTAAGCATGATGATTGTATGATGTTGGCCACAAGATTTCGATTAGACATGATTAAAAAATGAAGATGAGGCTGAAAAATAATATTGCTTACAAATCTAATACAATGTGAAAATGGTTAGCACAAGAATGAAAAGAAGAAAATATTTTTGTGATAGGAGGATTTACAAGATTCAAATATAGAGAAAAAATGAAAAATTGATAACTCTGTCTAGAGAGAGGGATTGGAATTTATAAGATTTAAATATACACAAAGATAAGAAACAGATAATTCTGTTATAGTAACTAAAAAAATAAAAAATATATATATGCTTTTATTTTCGACAAAATAGATAAGTTATTTTTTAAAATTGTTATTTCACTGATAATTATTATTTTTGTTACCAATTGTTTTCAAATTTCTTCGTTTTTCGAATTAAAAATTTGTTTGTTATTTTAAATTATTTTTTAGTTGTTATTTAATTACTGACTTAATTTTTCGAGGTAATATTTAGCCTATGTTTGGTCCCATTTTTTTCAAAAACTTATTTCAATCACACATTCTCTCATAAATAATTTTACCTGTAAATCGAAAATTTATCGTTTTTTAACCATACATTTTTCAAATAATACTAATTCAAAATACATTGTTTTTACCAAAATGGAGCTCAAACATGAGCTTAATTTATCATATAACTTTATTTAAAGCCAAAAGTCGTTAAGTTAACTCTATTAAGATATTTTGAGAAAAATATCAATGACAAAAAACTCAATTGTTAATCTTAAATTATTATTTTACTTTGCACGTTTGTTGGTGATACTCTGGAATATATGGTTTAATAGAAACAGGGCAAGGCTTTGGAAACATTTGTATATCCCCTTTGAAGTGGTGGAATTTGCCCAAAATTCTATCCCCTTGATCAGTAGATGTGTTATAGTAACAACTTTTTATGTGCATGCTAAACTTTAGACTTGAGTTCTATTTTAAAAAAAGTCAAACTTGTTAAAAAGACAAGCCCAATTTCTTGTTAATTTGTTTCAAATTTATTAAATGTAAGATTATACTCTTTAATATATTAAGATTTGATATTTCATCTTATAAAATCAATCTTATTAAGAAGAGTAACTCAAATATTTATACATTGATTTTAATTTTGATATTAAATTAATGTAGGATTTGCCTTAAACATGTCCCGCAAAAATGATGACTCTTTTGAGAATGTCAGTCGAACGATTTTACAGTTTTAGTTAATTCTAATGAACGTGTTGGCAATTCAAAAGCTTCTCCTAGGCTTGAATGCTTATATATTGTTTTGAAAATTATTGATAGGGGATAATATTGATAGGTTAAGTATATTATAATAGAGTTACTCTATTAAATATTTTTCTTCGCAAGTAAAATGGGACATAACTTTATTTTGCGACATAACTTCCATCAATAAATTAAATTGAAATAAGTCTATGTAATTATTATAGAAGGAAAAATATGAATCGGAATTTTTTTATGCTAAAACTATTTGAAAATAATTTTTTAAAAATTTAAGGTTCTTACCTAAAGTGGGGCCTTAGAGGACCGATTTACTTAGTTGGAGGTCGAGCCGACTCTACTCTTAATGATCCTCCATATTTCAATTTATATTTAGAATAATTTCTCTTAAAAAACTACAATATGACTCTTGAATCAACCCTGCTACATGTACATAGAGAATTGTCAGACTACATTACAGAAGGACACATGTGACTTTCATTAATTGGACGTTGAACAAAAAACAATTTTATCCCAATCAATGTACGTACATCACCTATCTCCTTGACATTCTCTCTTGCATAAGGGGCTTAACTCCTCTTGAACTTGCTCTCACGTGTTTTGTTATACTTCCTACAATAAAGCATGTCAACGTCATGGAGAAGGTGCTTTAGTCTTCTTGTTTTGTTGTGAGCTATTGACAACTTCCTAACCTTAAATTGATTGTAAAAGGCATCCATTTGTTAACAACTAATCTAGAATGTATTTATTATTAAATTAATCAAATGTCGTGTTTGGTTAGATATACGAATTTTCCAGTTACGTGTTTTCTTATACTACTGGCGCAACCAAAGTCGACTTTCCATTGATAAATTTTATCCCAAAAGTGGGCTATTTTATCTCCTAGATTTTACTTTTTAGGTATAAAAAAGTCAAATTAATGCCAACTGAAATTGAAATAAAGCATGTAGAAACAAATTTGTAGAATACATCAAAAACTCAAGTTTCAAAATGATAATCAGTCAGATTGGTCCAGCACATTGATTTTTACTAAAGGGATAGTAAAATTAATATAGAAATCTCCATTGAGAAAACACTTTAGTCATGGATATTTTTAAATAATTAATAATTAGAGAGACAAATAGTCAATTTTGAAAAAAAATATTGTCAACATTTTACAAATATAAATCTAGATAATGGAAGAACTTACATCAGTATCTCGATTTCAATTCAAATATTAGTTTGATTCACATTTTATACTCGAGAAATATTTACCATTCGAAAAGAGGGGAAAAACTCTCCACATATCTTATGTTGATTCGAATATATCCAATGGATTCGATTGGTATAATGTAAAATAGGGATTTATTATTCAATGTAATGATAATTTACTCAAAATAATGTTTAACTTTCTAATTAGAATTACTATACTCTATCCCGATACAATGGTAACATGTTATTTAGTTAGTTATTTTTTTTTTCTTAACCTTTTTTTCTATCATAAACATCCTATTTTTATCGGATTTTATCCATCCCTTTGATTGATGGTATAATATTTGAAAATCTACACTACTAAAAAATCTATCGATATGAGAAAGGAATACATGTCTTTATGCTAAATATGATGTATTTAAATCATAATTTAATAGATTTTTTTTTTATGAATATCAATTAAGTATCGTATGTAAATTACTCTCGATTGTTCAATTTAGTCAAGCTCTAGTCTATTGATTTAATTTAATTAGTATCAAGAACTCGCTCTTGTTTAGAATTCAGAGATCTTGGGAAAAATCTAAGTTACCAATTATACTCCCTTATTTAGGAGATAGGTCGATGATAAAAGAAGGAAAATACCCATTTTAGAATAAGTTGTTCAAATCATTTAATTTATTTGAAAATCATTGGGTACAAAAAATCATGCTACTTCTAGACTTCAAATTGTCTACTTTAACCATTTTAACTGTCCCACATCATTGATTCCTTAAAATTCGAAGTAGATCTGCCCAATTAATTTATCGTAAATCTTAATAACAAGAATGGTTAATCGGACAAACTACCATAGTTTCGAGAAGTTAATTAATAATAAAAACATTCACGACATTTATATCTACAATGTTTTCATTTTTAAAATATAAAATTGTTATAATTTTTTTAAAAGAAAAAAATGTATCATTTTGGCATTTTCAGGTTTTTTTAGAGTATTTCCAATACCATAATGTGAATTGTTGTACATCAAACAAGCAAAATGGGGAGTGGAGAAAAGAACATCTCCGAAGGGATGTAAATTGTTGCACGACATCAAAAGTTGTTGAAGATCATGACAACAAAATAATGAAATAAAAATGAAAATATTCGAACTTGGGCATAGCTCGATATTTACTAGGGTGTCTACCTAATTCAATATAATTATTTTTTGGCCTACTAATATGTTATGTTATATGATATTAATTAAACAACAATCATGTGTCCGGTTCATGCTAAAACTTTCTTAATAGGCCGAATCGGTTCAACTCTTACAAGTATTGGGCCTCGGGCTTTATCCAAGATTATGCGGTTTGAGCCTACTTGATTTTGAGTCATAACAATTGATTTATACTTTAGAAACTTATGGTCAATAGAGTAAATACTTGCTAGATTCTTCATGGGCAAATTAGGCATAATACACTCATTTTGTGTTTAAAAAAATTTAATAAATATGCTCAAATTTTTATGCAGTTAAAAATTACGGTATGTGACTTTTACTCAAAAAGTGAGACAGTGTGTGACTTTTTAATAAATGAACGTAAGCTTAGTCTTGATCTATGGTGAGAATTTGGAAAAGTCGGGTTGGCTGAGTGTCTTCATTCTTGTGACTGACTGTACATTACAACTTTAGCAGAAAATGTTATATTAGAAAAACTCAAATTATATTATTGTGTGATGTTTTAATTAAAATGTAATAAATAAAGTAAAATTCTAATTCAGAACTTTTCGAAGGGCAGTATGAACATCACACTAGTATTTTATTCGAGTAAAACTCAGATTAATGAGTAAGGGACAAATTGTAGTGATATAAATTATCTCATTGGCCCAAGAAGCCCAATAAATATATGATATCCACGAATAGGCCCATTTAACGATACACCCCTTTTGGTCCTACTCATAAATATAAAAATGATTCTGACCATTCCAAAATGGATGAGAGCGCCCCAAATCTTCAAGATGTTATCAATTATATAATACTAGACTTGACAAAGTCTAAAATATAGATGTGATTGGTTACGAAACTCAATATATTCGTCAAAATCTCATCTCCAACTATTCAAGGATTTCGATAGATCACCTCGTCATCTGGACCAATCGAATTTCTATAAATCCATTTAAACCCCACCCCATTCTACCTCACCCACCCCCATTCTACCTTATCTCCCTCATTTACTCTACAGATCCAAATTCTTTGACTTTCTTAGCATCGCTGCAGCTCTATCTTTCTATATCCACTAATTCAATTTCCAAATCTTAGTAAGAAACATAAGTTATTTGATTCTTTTGTGTGTGGTACGAGAGCGGCGTCCATAGGTGTGATGCGATCGGAGTTGGTGATGATATCGATTGTGTCAATAGTTATGACTGCAGTGTTAGGTAATTATGTATTGATTATTGCAAGGATAATTATATTACAACTACAAAATTTTTTTACCACACCACAATTTTAAATATATGTTTTATCTACTTAAATAACCCTGAGGAAGATTACGTAAATAGACATTCTTTTAAATATTTTTTAAAACTAATTTTTATTTTGTTTCCACCACAAATGTGAAACTCATCTTTCTTTTTTTTCTTTTCTTCTATTTTTTTGGGCAACTTTTTTTCTTCACCGTGGACGTGCTTTCCTTTTCCCTCACTGCACTCTTTTTTCTTTTTTTTGGTGGTAATTATGGTGAATTGTTTATTTTTTTTTATTGATTTTGTAATGTATGTAAAATTTGATGATTGTAAGTAATTAATAAAATTAACTCGCTGTAGATATGCGTGGGGTGGCGTAAATATGTGTGGGCAGAATTAGAAATAGGGTAAGGTTGGTGGAGGGGTGCTTACTGTGGGAGGGATTGGTATTTCATTTGGTAGTATTAGAAATTGGCGTTTACTAGTGGGGTGTGAGAAGTTTTTTATTTTTTCTAGGCAGGATTAATGGGAAATTCGGGACTAATTGGTGGTGGTGGTGTGTGGAAAAGTATTTTTTTTTTTTTTTCATGGGCAAGGTTTGAATGCGATGAGGTGGGGAAGGAGAATGGAAGAAAGGTAAAATTGAGAAGGGATGACCACCATAATATTTTAAGTTTTGATTTAATTAGAATTATAATTGTAAAATTAATGTGGTGTATTTATTAAAAATATAACTTATTTGAGGTATAGTTATAATGTAGTGTAGTAAATAATATTTGTAGTGACAATATAATTACCTTTATTGCAATGATAGACTAAGTCTTACTAGTACTGGAACTTCTGCAACACCGAACAAGGATAGGCTCACCTTTCTTTCGATCTCTCGTGCCCTCTTTGGCCTTTCTCTTGTTATAACCAGTGGTATTTTCGGTGATATTAGTGTTAGTTAATTCATTGTTGGAACTAATTGGGGCGGAAGGAGTGGTTGTCAAAGGTGGTGGTGGTGGTGGGTTGAAAGTAGAGGTGGAGGTGGTTGTAGATTTGACGTGAAGGTGGTTGTGGATTGAGGTGGCGGACGATTTTGGTTGTGTCGACGATGATGGAGTGGGATGGGATGAAATAAAGTGTGATTGTGACCAGTTAATTGAATAATTGTAATTAACAAATAATTTATGATTTATAAATTGTGCATTTGTAATTGTGATTTTGTGTGATTTGTGACTATGTGACCATAAATTGGATGTCATTGTGATTGTAACTGTGACTTATTTAATTAAATCATAGGTCACAATATTTTATCAAAGGTCACAAAATGTAACCACCCGATTTTTGCAAAAATTCCACAACTTTCTTATTTTTGAATATATTTTTGAAATCATTATAGTTATGTATATATATTTTTCCCTACAAGATGCAGCTCAGAATTTTACAATTTGGATTTACATTATAATGTATTTTCTTATTGTATCTAGTGAACGATTAAATATGATTACATACAATAAGCCATGCAAATTTGATTCACCTCATACTCTTTTTTTTTTTTTTTTTTCTTGAAATCACTTTTTCTCTTTCAATCTCCTTTGAATTCACACACACACACACACACACACACACAAAAAGAATATATATATGGCAGCTCAGAAACTTAATTCTAATATTAATTAATACCTTTGTCATCATGCGAACCAAAACTCTATATTTGGTTGAATAATATTCATTTTTTTAAATCTCCTTCGAGGGAGAGCCATTCATATTCATAATCTGATGAGATCACAAGGTTGAATAATATTCATTTTTTTATGATTCGGTTGAAATATTCGTTCTCCTTCACTGTCATGTGTGATTATCATTTGGATGTTGCCATTTTCTCAGAAGAAATTTAACAGATGCAGTGACATAATTCGAGGTGACAGCAGACAATTCGATGAAAAATCTGATTGTATTTAAAATAGTCCAATAATCAAATGTCACGTGGCATTATATCAAAACATAGGCATTGTAGCATGATTCTTATCATTTTTACCACATTTTAAATTTCTAAGTGGTCGACATAAGGTATAGATCTCGATTAATATTTTTAGTTGTGTATAAATCTGTTCATTTAATAAATATCATTATCGATGCTCTAGTATATGAATTTCTAGTTTGAAACTCAGACCATAGGTGGCAAAACATAAGCGAAAAATCAAAGTGAAAACGATTGGCATGGAAATATCAAGTCCATATCTGGTGGGAATTAAAATAAATATTATAATCCAAGTAAAAATCAATAATTAATTTTAATCACATCTTTTACATGATCCACGACTTTTCAATTATATATTTTATCAACTTTTATCAAAATATACTAAAATTTTGGTTTTAATCGCCACCGAAGGCCTACAATAGAAAGTCTAAAGAGGTATTTTAGAAATTAATAGAAACTCGAGTATAGAAAAATGAAAATTTTAAAGATATGCGAGTTGTGCTCTCCTTCAATTATAATAGGACATGCTTTGTATCCCGTGTCAAATCGGTTCATAGTATAATATATAAAGTTTTAAATTTATTAATACTAATCATATTATCGATTTATTTTATTAAAAAGAGAAGTAAATATATAAGAACATTTACCTAATCATGATATATTGGTCAAAATGGAAGAATTAATAGTATATGTTCAACGCCTACTTGAATTTTTTAGGGAAGAATTGGTCTGAAAATAGAATTAACAAATGTCAAATAGATTACCATTCAATTCAAATCAAAACCATTTTGTCCACGCGTATGGAATATGATGACTATACCTTGTAGATGAATTCAATAATTCAATTTAAGGGTGTCATTGTCCCTTATTATTGGGAAAAAATAGAGTAATGAATAATATTTTTTGAAAAATGTGCGATTGAAAAGTAAAATAATTTTATTAGTTCGTGTGTAGAATATTTTATTGGGTGAATGTGTGATGGAGAATCTTACTATTATAAATAATTTTTTAAAATAATGGTAGACAAACAGAGACTAAATGTATTGAAAAAATTTTGGACTTGAAAGGAAGTGAATGTTAATAATAAATAATAACGTATTTAATCAATAGTATGATTGAAAAATAATTAAAATTTTACTAATTTTTCAGGAAATTATCTCTCTAGTTTAAATGAAATCTTTATAATGCAGATTTTTTCCATCACTTAATTTTTTAATTAAATGTCATAGTCACGAGTCATTTTGCACCTCAACAGAAATGCGTGCATGATGGTAAAATTTTAGATAATAGTTTAAAATATTGATGATTTATCAAAAAAAAAAAAGTGACAAATTATTGAGAAAGGAATTTTGATTAACCACCAAACGATATTTAAGATTTTGTGCAATTAGAATCTTTTGATATGTTGTTATTATTCAAATTATTTAGGATTCTTTTGGTATAACTTTCATGAACAATTGATTCTTGAAGATTAGGTGATTAAAAGAATAGGAAAATATTATGGATTTAAGTAGAAAATTATTTTAATGAAAATATGATTGAAAATGAGTATTTTAAAATAAGAATTTTAAAAATAATTGTACCAAACACCGACCTAAGGAGCATAATATACCTTAAAATAGAAAGACTGAGATTATATATATATATAT
>CAIGRB010164767.1:53339-63811 GCA_903798255.1 Fraxinus quadrangulata
AAAAAAAAAAAAAAAAAAAAAAAAACTGAAAATTCGAAAAATATGCCACATGCTTGCCAAACTATGTAGAAATCAAGAAAAATGTACTCAAATGATGAAATGCAAGATGAAACTTTATGAAACTAGTCCAAATACAAAATGCAATTGATGAAATTGAAGCAAAACCATCAAAATCCAAAATCAAATGTGAAAATATATAAAAAAAAACCGAACGTTTTCGAAATTTACCTTGAAAGTGTGAGTAAATGCGATGAAATGAGGGGAAATCTACCAAATGTTGGAGGTAAAGTGACCAATTCAAGATGTGAAGCTCCGAAGAAGAACATTAGATGATCAATATATATATATTTTTACTTTCATTCTCTAATAAAAGGATTATATGTGAGCTTAGGTAATCCAAATGAAGGTCAATTCACGTTCAAAGTCACCTTACCAACAGATGACAGTCATCTCAAATCTCACACATGCGGTCCAAACTCACTCACAAGATTATAGTGTGTGCTGTGCAAATAGTACATGAAGAAATATAAACTCAATACTCCACATTAAAGCTAACCAAGTAATGGAAATAACAATATAGATGAGATGAATGAATACTCGATTCCAAATGTAGGATTAAGAACATCAAGAAATTTTCAGTAGTACAAAAACCCAATTATTTTTGTTTTATTTTATTTTAAAAAATCAAGAACTTTTAAAAGCAAAAAGAAAAAAAAATCCAAAACAAAACAAAAACAAATGAGTTACATACAAGAATGAATGACTCAATGAACTGTATATGTATGCACTTAAGTACTTAATCAATGAGGTACATGTATGCTCTTATCTTTAAGAGCATGATCAGTCTCATGACCTTTCAGGTCACTCTTCTTAACCCAAATCTTGTTAGAAGTAGAAGTATGGTTAGTTAACCGAGTCTTCATCTCAAATAAGTGGCTAACCTAATTGGCTAGGAAGTTAACCTTGCTCGAGATAACTCGACTTTTACTTCTAGCCGCGAGCTTATGACACCTAGGTCTTGTGTGTCCCTATGCACCACAATGGTGACATGTGGGAATAAACCTAGCCTCAAACCTACTCGGAGGTTGTTGTCGATTTATAGGACGATTGATCATACATCCTCCAGTAGGCCTCGATCCTAAGATATTCTTGCCATTGGGTTCAGGATTAGCAGTATTCCTAATCTTGTTGATGGCTGGGATGAACGTGGTCTTGGAAGTACTAGCAGTGTTATTACCATTTTGAACTAGGATATTTCCAACAGGTTTGTTCATCCCTAATATATTATCGAGTTTCTGACTACCACTCATGAAGGAATGAAGTTGAGTATTAGATTTTTCTAAATCACTTGTTAAGGATTTAACTTTAGCTTCTAGATTCTCGTGTACCAATTTCAACTCACTCAAATTTTTGGTAGAATCCTGAAGGTCACCTAAGAGTCTCTCTCTCTCTCTCAAGTTATTAACATTTTTTAGTACGACTTTATTGACCTTCTTGATTTTAAGAATGTCCTCATATAACTGTCGATAAGAATCATGAATATCGATTTCATCCTTAGAGTCGTCCTCAGAATTCTCACTATGTTCATCATTCTCCACCGTTTCACTCTCCTTATCAGATTCAATCTTAGCTATAGACGTGAAAGCCATAAAATTTTGTTCATCCTCACCGCTAGAGGTATCACTCGGAACACTCGAATCTGATTTATCATTACTCTAAGTCACTGCTAATGCCTTACTCTTCATTTATTCAAATTCTTTTTCAAATTATGGCATTCATTTCTATAATGGCCAAAACCTTGACACTCATGGCATCCAACAGACTGAGTTTTCTTACTAGAAGTCCTAGGGTTATTTTTCTCATGCTTATCTTTCGAATATTTATTATGAACATCACTTTTTCTATCATGAGGTTTTCTCGTATTTCTCATCACTTTCTGAAATTTTTTAACGAAATAAGCTATTTCATCGTCCCTAAGGGTCTAAGTATTAGTAGACTCACTTCTTTCTTCCCTAATGGTGTTCATGGTTATGGATTTAACCTTCTTTGGTTGAGAAATGGTGAGTTCATAGGTTTGAAGAGATTCTACGAATTCTTCTATCTTAACTTTATCTGTCTTTACTTTCTTCAATGGCAGTGATCTTAGGTCTAAACCTTTTAGGTAGGGATTTAAAGAATTTTCAATCTAACTTAGACTTGGGGATCTTCTCACCTAAGTTGAAATTCGATTTTACTATATCATTAAACTTCGCATAGAATTCATCGAACAATTCATCGTCCTTCATTCTGATTTCTTCAAACCTAGAAGTTAACATTTGCACTTTGGAGTACTTAATAGTTTTGATACCCTCGTGTGTGGTTTCTAAGATATCTCAAACTTCTTTAACAGTTTCATACATCGACGCTCTCCTAAACTCCTTTACAGACACAACCATAAATAGAGTATACATCTCTTTACTATTCCAGTTGCAATTAGCAACTTGATCTTTGATCCAAAGAGAAATATCAGTGGATGTAACAACACCAGTAACAGTAGATGAAGGTGCAGTCCAACCGTTTAGTACACTGATCCAAATATGTTCATCCAACACTTTAAGGAATGCTCTCATTCGAACTTTTTAGTCAGTATAGTTGCTTCCGTAAAAAAAAAGGCACGGATAGAGACTGACTCATCAAATTAATTTATGGGTCGAGAATCGAAATGTAACTCTGATACCAATTGAAATTACGAGATTTAACCCAAACTACACTTAAGGGGAGGGGGGTGAATAGGTGTCAATGTAGAATTAAAACTTAATAATTAACTAGTAATAAGTCACTATTAATTATCTATAGATGGTTAGTCAATCAAGCCAATTTTCCTAAGTTAAATTACCCCAATTATATGAAAGCAATAAATGAAACACCAGGAATGATCACGGAAAAACCCCAACTGGATAAAAACTTCGAGCACTTTGCCAATCAACAATCCACTACAAACAAATTAAAACTTACAGTCCGCCACACTCGACTACCACTAGTACTTTCTGACCTTCTGATCGCAATTCTCACATCTTTATTGGATTGCGTGATTCTGCACCAATTCCCAACTGCTATTTTCAAAGCCCTCCTGGATTGCGTGCTCTTACACCAACTCCTAGCTTTATGAATTTGCCTAATTCTCGTGGATCAATGAAGAACTTCGTGTTCTCCAATAACTGGAACTCTAGTCACATTATCTTGATTTTCAGCATTCTGACAGATGTGTAGGAAGTAATAATTTGGTATTTGGATTGTAGGTTTAATTTTTTCAATGTGCTAGACACAACAAATAATGAAGGTTGAAAGTTATGGATGGAGAGAATATGTTTTATCAATGTTCAACCTTAAGAAAAGACGTTCAGAGACTATCTGGTCTTTATACTGTAGGTTTAGAAATGAATGTGTCGGATAAAAAGTCTTAAAAAAGAATTAAAATTCTCCGGATAATCCTGTCGCTTGAGAGAAAGTTGGGCGACAGGCAAGCGATGATGTGTTGCTCGAACGAAAGCCAGGCGATAGGCTAGGGACAATGTTTCTATTTCTGCCGCTCGAGCAAAGTCATGGCGACAGTCTAGCGAAATTGAGGTGCCTTTTTTTCCTTCTTTCAATTCTCAAACCCTAAACTTAATACAACTCAATTTATAATATTTACAACTTACTCCTTAAATTTAACAACACATTAAATCTAGTCCCATTTGACCATAGATTGTCAATTACATCAAAAACCTAACACTTAAAAAAAACACGATACAACCTTACTCTGTGACTGTAAACTTAAACAATTGCATTCCACGGGGTCTCATATTTTGAAAATGTTGCACTATTGCCTCATTCTAATTTTTTCCAAAAAATCTTTTTTTTTTCATATAAACCGCTCAATTGTCATTCAACCAGTGATTTCTCATTTTGTTGCACAAGTCACTCTTAATTAGATTCATAGCAGAGAATACCCAACAAATTTGTAATTGAAGAAAATTCCATGGACGAAAAACTAAGCCTTATTCCCAACAAATTTTGGGTTGCTAATCCTTTTCTACATTTTGTTCAATTCATTGTTAACACTAAGATATAAAGCAACGAGATTATATTTGTAGACAAATTAGAGATATAAATATTGATAACTGTCTCTCTAGACAAACTTGAGAGAAATTTGAGATTCTTTGCTTTGAGATGTTTGGGCGGGAGCTTGAGAATGGAAGACATATGTTGTATGAAATGATTGAGACGACACGAAAAATGAGATGTCCAACAAAATAAATGCCTTGGAATGAGCACATTAGAATGCATGTTGCATTGAGTTTTATTGTCATGGAACATTGGAATGTAAACTGATTACTGTACTTATAGCATGTTTGGTAGGGAGATTGGATAATTGGCAAAAAAAAGGACGAAAAAGACGTTAAAATCTTGTTCATTATATTGGCGAATCATGTTCAATATTACATAACAAAGTTGACTTATAGCACTTATAATCAAACCATTTTCTTATGATATTATTGTAAGAATTCCAACTGCTCCCTAAACTGGCGAGGAGCTAGCATGCAGTCGACAAAGCCAAACTTCAGAATGCATCTTCAGTTGATGAGTCATTTGAAATTGCTCGAGCTTCATTGCAGGGTGGAGCAGCAGCTTAGTTTGTCAAGTAATTGGATTTTTTCAGTCAATAATAGAGCAGTACTTTTTTTCCTTCTTGGTCTACATTTTATGGCTTATGTATATGATAGCTTGATATTAATAAGCCCAAGCCCCTGCTTGTAATTTAAACATCTCCTTTCTATTACAATTTGAACATCGCCAATCATCTTCCAATTTAGTTTTCAATTAAAATTGATTCAAAAATAGAGTACACATGGTTGAATTGAGCTCGACATCTTCTCCATTAATTTTTTTCACTTATCCTAATTTCCTAAACATAAATTTTCAAATCACAAATCAAAACTCATAAATGATAAATTAACTCATAACTCATACAACATAAATTATTTTATCATAAATCACAATTCTCATGCTTTGTCAATTAACTCATATAATATAAATCATAACTCATAAATATGTGAAGTGTGAACACATCTGACGGAACAATAACAAAATCCAAAAAAAGTACGAGAGAGAGAGAGAGAAAGAAGGATTGAAGGAGAAAGACAGTCACATGAGGTCCAACCGTTCGAGAGTCTATCAACGGCGACTCAACGTTGTCGCCCGTCGGCAGCAGCTCTTTGAGTACTGTTTTCCTTCGCAAATCGCACAATAGGAGCTAAGAGATGGAAAAATGGGGTACTTTTCAAATGAGCCAAGTCAACAATGCCAATTTTCACTTTGACCAAAATTTTCAAACATTCACCACAATGGCCTTCCAATGCGTAAAAGATGAAATTACACTTAAACATGTTATACAATTACAAAAATATGGTATTGTTTAAAAGACAATAATAACCTTTTTAAGTTACAAAGAATTCCAAACAATTCCCACTTAAAATTTCAAAATCAAATCACTTTCTTTATCTATTTACTCCAATAAAATATAGTATTGTTTAAAAGACAATAATAACCTTTTTAAGTTACAAAGAATTCCAAACAATTTCCACTTAAAATTTCAAAATCAAATCACTTTCTTTATCTGTTTACTCCAATACAGATAAAATCTATTTCATTTTTCATTTACTTCAAACTTAAAAACAGATAAATTTATCAAACGATATTATTCACAGCCATCACTTAGAATCGATAAGTATATTTACGTATTTTTAATATCATTTTGGTTAAATTAGTACATTATTAATTCACAGTCATCAGTGGAATCGGTAAGTATATTTACGTATTTTTAATTTCTCTTTGGTTAAATTAGTACATTACTTTAATCTTTAAATCTTATTTCGACATAGGCAGATAAAAAATTTACGATCTTAAATGGATATATATATTTTTAACAAAAACGAGAAAAAAATTCATCTGCACGTTGAAACATCCGGCCCGGACGATCGATCCTGCCTGAGCGGACAGATCTGGCTGTTCGGCTCCGAACGTCTTGGCCGACTAGATCCGGGCCACCTGGACGCAGGGCTGGGCAGATCCGGTTGGCCCGAACGTTCGGACTGCAGTTTTATCTTCCTTTTACCTAATTATAATTTTTTAACAAATTATGTTTCCCTAATGCACATATGAAATTAGCTGTGGTCCCGATTTTTTACCTTGGTTAATTTGAAATGAATGAAAATGGTCGATGGCTCTGAAAATGGACATGTGAAATACGTCGCACAATTGTAATTGTGATGACATCGAGTACATCATATGCACAAATGTACGTTGAGATACAAAACAAGCTCAATGTCGATACCTCTCAGTACGACGTGGAATTGAGATTTCTATTCAACAACGAGTATAAGTACATTCCAATTTCACTTGTAAATGTTAATTGTGAAGATGAAAGTAAGGTTTTAATTGAATTGAACCAAGTTCGCATGATTACTTCTATTTATGTAACTTTAGTGAAGAAAAATATCCCCGATAGTGAACACGAAGATCTCGATAGAGGAGATCTACAAATAATGCACAAGTTTCAGGAACCACGAATGATCTACAGATCTTTTGGACATCATCAACGACGTCCGTCGAGAGTACGGGGTGGTCATGACCTATCAAAAGGTCTGGAAGGCCAAAGAATGCCTATTAGAGGACTTCATGGGTCCGGCCGAGGAAAGTTAGGCTAAATTGGCCAGATATTGCCACAATATGGGGAAAAATAATCCTGCATCGACATTTTATATTGATACGGAGGACGGTAATCGCTTCAAGTATTTCTTCATAACCTTTGGACAGTGTATTCGAGGATTTCAAAATGCAATACGACCCGTAATTTTAGTTGACGGTACAACCCTAAAGGCTAGATACGAAGGCAAGTTGATTATTTCTACATATCCCAACATCCAAATTTACCCTCTTGCATTCGGCATAGTCAATGGAGAGAATAATCTAGTGATGCATTGGTTCTTCACGAAGGTGAGGAAAGTAATTGGGGACGTCAAGAACCTAGCATTCGTAACTGACCGGTGGCAGTCAATAATAAATGATATCGCTGAAGTCTTTCCCGAGGTACATCACAGTTATTGTATATACCATATACAGGGCAACCTCATGACGAAGTATCGGGGCAGTGGCATCGTTGCATTGTTTAGGAGAGCTGCAAATGCTTACAGTTTTGAAGAGTTTGAAAAGTTCATGACTGAAATAAAAAGTAAATCACATGCTGCATGGGTTCATCTAACAGAGATGGGGATCGAACATTTGGCACGATCGTATTTTTCAGGACGTAGATTCAACATGATGATGTCGAACAATGCTGAGTCGCTTAATGCGTTATTCAAGAAGAATCGAGAGTTACCAATTCTCGCAATAATTGAGCAAATTCATAACAAGTTGCAGTAGTGATTTAATGACCGACGTGAGGAATCACGGAGTTCCACAAGTGTCCTAACTCCGACTCAGGAAGATAAACTCTTCAAGATTCTAGAGGTGGCAGTGCGAAAGGTATGGGTGGAACCACTGGATCAGTTTCGCTTCTTCGTGAGATGTAAAAGTAATATTGGATACATCGTGGACTTGAATGATAACACATGCAAGTGTAGAAATTTTCAGTTGGAGAGTTTTCCATGTACGCATGCAATGGCAGTGGCTATGCATTGAGAATTTTCACCACACACCTTATGCAGTAATTATTACATGGCTGATTATTGAAGAGCAGAGTATGTCGAAACAGTATTTCCTCTAACAAATGAAGCCAAGTGGGAAATTCCCGACCATATTCTCCCACTTAATAATTTGTTACGACCCAAGTCCGACCACGTGCTCTGGAACGTAGACTTACGTCTAGAATACCATCCACTGGAGAATTTTCCCAACCTTGTAAGTTCAGCAAGTGCGACGCAACAGGGCATACTTGTCGATTTTGTACAAGTCGGATTTTTCTACATAACAATTCAACGAATGTGTAATATTATTAATAGTTTATTATTTATAACTAATAAATATGTTTTTATTTATTGTCGTTAAATATTTAATTATAATTAACTTGCTTATTTTAATTGTTTATATAAACAATTCAAAGAAACAATTAAATATTTTAATTGTTTACTTAATATTTCATTGTAAAAGAAGAATTTATAGTTAAATTCCTTATTTTAATTGTTTATATAATATTTAATTATAATTAATAGAATATTAAATAAACAATTGAAATATAAAACTTAAATAAACAATATGTTTTTATTTATTGTCGTTAAATATTCAATTATAATAAAATTGCTTATTTTAATTGCATACAAGGTCCATAGATTTATAATTTCGTACATTTTTTAAAATAAAATAACAAATTACACAATATTCATATATTTGCATCACAACACGAGTCATAACAAAGTACACAATGTTTACATTTTTAAAAATAAAATAATACACAATGTACTAAGGATCACATTTGTATTCATACAAATCACAAACTAACTTTAACATCTACCAATACTCAAGAATTCTATATGCTTTGACGCAAATATACCACAATCGCCTCTGCAAATAAATAATGATATATTAGTTCGATAACATATAGCTAAAAACTAAGTTTTCAAATTAAAAACTTGTAAATCCTTACGATACTCATTGTCTCGCCGTCGTCGTGTCTCGTACAATGGATAATCTATCATTTACTTGAATTATCGCATGTCTAGCCATCATGGGAATAATCACACTCATCGGCTCTAGTATCTGCTCCAATTGGCCTTTAGTCAAATAGCTATGGTCGGAGTCGTACACATATATTGTCGATTTTGAGAATACGATCTCAACTGCAAAGCAGTATGAGTTCGCAATCATTGGAATGTACATATATGTACAATCCGTCCACAACTTCCCATATGTCGGCTCCAGCCTAAAGACCCACTCCAACATGTATTTAGGTAGCACATATCCATTTATTTGAAGTAGGAGTGTGCTATGCTCAAAATCAAGGGCACGTGTGAACCCCGGAGCTCAGGATGACTCAGCTAGGAATGTCAAAAGATCTTGAGTGTCTCCGAGCTAGATCGCACAACATTTGCATAGCCATGTCGATATGCTAACGCAGAAACACTAATAAAAAAGACATATCATTAAATTAAATAAAACAACAAATAATTTAATAAAACAACAAAAAACAACGAAAATGCACTTACATCATCGGCGAGCCAAGCACCCTTCGTCAGTACATCTTCAAACCACTTCTTCACGTTTAAGATGGTCTTCGCCTCAATCTTGTAATTATCTTTAAAAAAAAGAAAAAGTGAAGTGTTATAAAAAGCATAGATGATCTCGTATGTACTATAAGAAAATCATAAAATACTTACTCATGCTCAAGGGATTTGAACCATTCATCGAACGCTTTGTGCCACACCGGGTCGACCTCGCGGAAGAGATTGGGGAACGTCCCATCCAAGAACGTCATTCTCTTCACCTCGATCGTGAAGGGAGAAATGATGTACTGTGATGGCAATCTCGGTCTCTTACCAACCACCATCGGTGTCACGTCAAAAGCACGTTTCGTACCGTTCTTTACCTCTGTCGCCCGCTCTGACACAAAAGCTACATCATTTGTCACCTCATCCGGTACCCCTCCCTCCGCCTCTACCATTTTCCATCCCTCAACCTCCGCCGGTATGCCCTCAAACTCCTCTGGTACCCCACTTCTGCCTCAACCATTTTCCCCCCTTCCACTTCTGCTGGTACTCCCCGACCTCCGCCGGTACCCACCTCAATAAATGAGTCGTATGCAACATTCGATGGCCACGACAAATCATCATACACCATCTGACTCGCTCTATCGTCACCACCTCCATCCCGATGACTGCCAGTCCCTCCGTCACCATTTCCATCCCAATACTTGCCAGCCCCTCGTAAGGGTGCTATGTCACTTCGTATCGGAACGGCCTCAGTCTGAAGGTCCTTTAACTCACCCTGAAGATCTAGCATGTGGCGACGTAGAGTTCCAACATCATTAGATACATTGTCGACCTGTCCCCTAAACTCTCGTCCATATGCTTCGTCAATCGATCGTACTGATCGTCGAACCGTTGAGCCAACTCTTGGCGCATCTCGCCCATCTGCTTCGTCAGTTTGTTGTACTGATCGCCCAGCTGACCCACTATAAACTCAGTAAGGAGGTCATACATATCAGTGGATGGGAGAGAAGGAGACCTGATTGGCGTCGATGAGGCCCTTGGTGGCGGTGGTGAGGCCACGGTGGAGGTGGTCTTGACGGTGGAGATGATACTGGACGGCACTCCTAAAAAAATCAACAGCCCGAATGAATAACTTAATTAAAAAATCAAAATGATAATCAACATATTATATTCAATGAACATCCACTACCCCGATCAACGATGGACTTGGGCATCTGATCATCTGGCGCCGCCGAAATAGACAGGCAA
>CAIGRB010164781.1:0-13234 GCA_903798255.1 Fraxinus quadrangulata
CCTGTTTAATTATTATTTTTTTAAGTTTTTAATAATTCATTTTATTACTCACATTCATTAGATTAAGACAATAATATATTTTTTAATCTTTACTTATTTTTAAAAGTTAAATTATTCAAATATATTTGATAAATTAAGGCTTGTATTATTCAAATGGTTACAATTCCTCTAGAAATAGCCTTATCCAAATTTCAATATTTTATATGTGAAAAATGTGTTGCAAGTTGTGATTGAGAATTTGGAGCATTACTTTTATGGCTCTTTGATTCTCTTTAGAGTTCTAATTGCATTCCCTTTATCATATGTGATCTTCTTAGACATCTTGGATTTCCTTCAAGAACTATACAACCAACCCAACTCTTATGACTTTAATTATGATTCAATAACTCATATTTTAATTGTGATTATAACTCGATAAACTTTTAATATAATTCAACTAGGACTTGCTTTTTTACTAAAGAAATTGATAATTACAAATTTAGAAATTGTCAATTATAATTTGGACTTAACAAGTTGAAGACTCTCTCTATGTTATATCTAAATAACTTATATGTATTGTTTGTGACATGGTTAATAATGATATATATAAAAAATTATATATTTTTGAGTGTATAATGAAATTGTTATTTTAGTAAATTTATTTACGACTATAAATCGAACATTTTTAGAATTTGATATGACAAAGTAAAAGTTGTGATGACAATATAATTTCCAATTTCAAAAAGTGAATATTGCAAACGAAAGAAACTGTTATTTTCCTTATTGGTAACTTGTCCACTATTATGTACATTTCATACATGTATCCTTGTCAATATGCACTAAACTTTAGTAATTGGCCCACAACATGATGTAAATGTTATACATCCTAGACGTGCTCCTTGTCCCGACTCAATGAACAAGATAGGGACAAGGGCGCCAACTGGCACCCCCCCCTATTGGAGGGGGCACAGTCGGCCCCCTCCCATAGGAGGGTGCCAACTGTCTCGGTCATTGAGTCGGGACAATGGGCTTTTCCCTTATAGTAAATGACGGAGTTTTGAACGATATTTTGAGGCTCAGGGCTTATTGAAAATAGAAGATTTGTGAATGTTCTTTTGGAAATAGATTTAGCGGGAGAAAATTTTAATAATTTGTTGGGATTTTAAAAGTTTAGGGGTATTCAATGTAAACTTTTTGAGGATTTCTAAAAGTATTGGTGTATTCAATTGAGGTTTTTATAAATTTTTAAAAAGCTTCTAAATGTCATGGTGTATTCAATTAAAGCCTTTAAATGTCTCTATACGTTTTGAAGTATTTAAATTTTAATGACTTTTAAAAACTGTTATAGGTAGTAACTTTTAAGCAGATAATACTAAAATAAAATTTCAAAATTTGTCTCTCATTAATCATAAGATTTTGGAAGATTTTCACAAAATAATAATAATAAAAATTAATATGTATTATTTTCAATATTTCTCTCATTTTCCCTTATATGAACATTATAGTTGTGATTAATTTTTTTTTCTATTGATTATATTTTCTTCTATTTGTCTTTCTCTCCCTTATTGTTTATCTCTATTTTCTAAGAAAAAATAGATTCTTATAACTTTTTTTTTTCATTTTTCATTCATTTTTTGGTGAAAAATATCTATATTTAATTAAATAATANTATTTAATTAAGGTCTTAAATTTTTATATTTTTGAAATATTTTTATATTTTACGGGGAGGGGAAGTCGAAGGGGATGGGAGAATTGTAAAAATCACCACCTCGCGCGTGAGAATTTCACACTATTGCACTAAATCCACATGAATTTTATATCAAATGAAAGGATTCAAAAGTTTACGAAAGACTTCTACTAATTCTACGTAAATCTATAAGAAAAATCATGAAATCTACAGAAAATATCACTTAAAAAAAGTCCATCAAATTTTTTAAAAATTCCAATTGAATACACTTCCCCTCAAAGTCGGGTTAATGCACATATTAAGATAAGGAAATTGTGTGGAATGTGTTGCTAATATGTGAGAAATACAAGAAGAAAGTGTGGTCGTGCTACACACTGGGATCTGAAAATCTGGTACTTTTTGCATATATAATATTAGTTACGTTTATCATGCAATTTAATGCAGAAAAAGTGAAAAACAAGTTTATTTGATAAATGCACTTTTGTCAAGATCTAATTATTTCCAAAATATATTTATCTCTTATTTTCAATCACATATTATTCAATAAAATAACATCACACGTAAATCCAAATTTTATTCATATTTTTTAACTACACATTCTCCATCAAATCACTATTCCAAAATTCATTTTTGAAAAAAAAATGGGGTTCAAACATGCTCTAGGTAACATTGTTTAGATTTATGTAAGTTCGTTGCATATAATTTAAGAACGAAAAGTGTTACAACTCATAATACATTAAGGTGCGAACAATTTTTAGATGCCACTCTTCGTGTCAAATTTCCTTATTTCAAACAAAATAAATGGTATATAATATAATAAAAGAGTAATCAGGACGAAATTTTTATTTAGCCTCCATTTGGAAAAAGATTATAAAAGATTTAATTTATAAATAATTAGAAATGAGTGATAATAAATGAATACTACTCATGAATCCATTAGAGTGTATAATTGAAAATGAAGAGTTTGGTCGTGTAAGTGGTCAATCTAATGGACCACTATAATATAAATTAGAGTACATACTATTAATATAAATTTTGACAAATAGATGTTTAGATTAGTAATGGTCAATCTAATGAACCACTAATCCATTAATTCAACACTTTGGTCGTGTAAGTGGAACGAGTGATAAGAGTTTTGGTTTGTGGATGTGTAGGATCGGGTCTTCTAAGTTGAAGGTGTGGTCCAACAAGCTAGTGCTTTGGCCGGGGAACATGTAATTCGATAATTCACTATCGAGTTTGCGGTTGAGTAAGATTGAGTCGAGTGTGTATGTGGAAGGACTGGTTCAATAGTCTAGTTATTTGGTGTTGAACATGTAATTCGATAATCCAATATTCTAATAAGTTTGTGGACGGTAAAATTGAGTCAAGTCGAGTAACGGAAATTAAAGAGAGTTAATTCTGGCTTGGGACAAATTTATTTGAGTTTCCAAACATCCTAGTAGTTCAATTCCACATCGGGTGAAAATCAAACCCTAACCTAATAAAAACCCTAGCCATACTTGACGACGCCAAATAAGAAAAGAATACATTCATCACAAAATACTCAATATTAACTGTGTTTCGATGGAAGAGATTACGGAAGGAGTGAACAAGATGGAGATTGTGGAATCTCTGAAGAAGAATCGGATTCAAGTTTCTAATACTAAGAAGCCCCTTTTCTTTTACGTTAATCTCGCCAAGGTCTTATTATTTCTCGCGATTGGTTTATATTATTTTTATTGCATTCAATTTCGTGTTTTTATGAATTTGACTAGTAAATTTTTTTTTTCGCCGTATTCCCATTGTAGAGATACATGCAGCAATATAATGAGGTTGAGCTTTCAGCACTTGGAATGGGTAATTATTATTTGCTCGTTTCTTTAT
This sequence comes from Fraxinus quadrangulata, assembly GCA_903798255.1. Taxonomy (NCBI): domain Eukaryota; kingdom Viridiplantae; phylum Streptophyta; class Magnoliopsida; order Lamiales; family Oleaceae; genus Fraxinus; species Fraxinus quadrangulata. The sequence goes on from CAIGRB010164781.1 coordinate 3,533, forward strand.
TTATAGTACGGTAACAAAATGGATATACTTATTTATTGACTTTTGTGCATATTGTGGGGCACTAGCGTTGGAGCTCACTCGATGCATATTCATAAATAACTGCATTATTGTTGAAACTTCTGTCTGTACAAATAATTATGTACAACTTAAGTGGTAGTTCTTTATATGAATATATGCATGGATCATGATTAAACACTAGCTAGTGCTAAAAAAGAGCATATATAAGTTTTGCATATTTGCAAATTTTTGAAGTTCTCTCTTGAAACATCTGCTATTACTGCTTAGGTGTTGATGTTCTATTTGTGTTTATGTCATTGCAGCAATTTCAACGGTTGTCTCAGTTGCTGAAATTTTGAAGAACAATGGTTTTGCTGTTGAGAAGAGTGAGTTTTTCAGTGGACTTTGTTTAGAACAATTCATATACTTCAACGAATGTGCAATAAGCTACATAGTTCTTGATGTTGAATTTGATTTTGGCAGAAATCATGACGTCCACTGTGGAAATAAAGGATGAAGCCAGGGGAAGGCCTAACCAAAAAGCCAAGGTTAGTCCTGCTCTACGAAGTATTGATTTGCCTCACTTTTCTAAGCGGGAGGAGATTTAGTTTGGTACATTATAGGTCTTTCAAAGGGTTGACCATCAAATATGAACGTTGATAAGCACGTCTACCGTGCACAGAAGAATTTTATCTAGTTGATTGACATTCACCTGTAGCGTGGCATGTGACCCTTCTGTTAGATAGTCAATATATAGAACAATTATTCAACTAGCGATTGATTTGTCATGAGGTTTTCTTTATTTGCAGTCAATTACAATCCATAAAGTTTATGATATTGCCACTGGGTTTCAGATACGTGTGGGCTGTTTAGAAGCTAGGACCTAGTTATTTGACGTCTTAGGGTAGGGATTGACACAGTACATACGCTGTAGAAAGTGTAATCCTATTTTCCTACAAAATTTGTTTTCTATATCTCCTTTGGGGGTTCCGGTGGCAATTTCATTGTAGGCTATGTAACCTGTCTTTTCCAGAACAGATTTGCTTCTCAGCTTTGAATATTTTGAGTTTGATCATGTTAACATACCCATTATTATTTCTAGGAAAAGCTAAAATTAAGAAATAAGAGTTTATGGAATAAACTGTTGCCTTTTTTGGTGCTGATTTTGGAAAATACTGCCTAGTAGCAAAAGTGATAATAAAATTTTCTATACTCTAAATTAGTTACTTAGCATCAATCTTTTGCCTGTGAGTTCGAATGGATATACTTGCAAAGACATTTTTATTAGCTCCAAATCAACTATAATCTAAAACATGAAATTGTGTACTTGTTCACTTACATAATTCTGATGCATATATCATGTAAATGAAATTGTTAGTGACTTTGTTCCTTAACAAATACGCCCAATGTTACATTATATTTATGCTGCCCAAATGAATAGGATAAATTGTAATTGTCTAAAAATTGATTGTTAATAATATCATAAACCCAATATATCTGCAGAAGCATAGTTAACTTGCTAGCATAATCACAGTATAATGATATCTGCAAGAACGTGACAGAAAAAGTGACTTAGAGATGGAAAAAAATATAAAAATTAACTATTCTTCTGAATGGTCTGGTCTGATAATATTTTCTGGAGATTGATATGAGGTGTAATTTCTCTGAGAACTTATCCTATTACAGAGTCTGCTTTAGTTATCCTACTACAGAGTCTGCTTTAGTTATACTTCTCTTCTCCTTTTTTTGGTATCCTTATCATTACAGCTTCATCTCTACAAATGGAAATTTCATTTTTGGCTTCTTTTGCAAAACGTCGAACCTACACAAGTAGGATTTGAAAATGCTAATGGGAAAAAATGTGTCTGCCTTCAAGGGTGATATTATATAGTAAGATAACAGCAGCCTATTAGCAAGTTGATTGAATTGAAGCACCCCTACTTTTGAAGTGTGTGGATATTCACAACTCTTGGTTCGGTTGGTACATATGAATTGAGATGAGAAGCCTAAATATCGAATTCAAATTTCCGTATCAACTATCCATGCTAACCAAGAGCATAGCACATAGGCACATACATAATAACAATTTGGAAGAGGTTGATTAAATAGCTTAATATAGGTCAGGAGTCGGCATAAGATACTGAGCATGATATCGTGCTGGTTATAAACAAACAAAATATCAGCATCATAATGCATAAAGAATTTGATCAATATTTCGTAAGAAAATTCAGTTCTTACCTTGGGATCTCCATCAGAATATGGCTGTAGTGGATTCTTACATTTAAATGGTTGAAAACTGATCTATATCATCCTTGGACTTTGAGTTTATATTTCTTGTTTTCACCTGCATGATGTCTAAATGAGTTTTTATTTTTTAACGTCTGTTGCGTCCTTCTATTTCACAGATTGAAGTAGTGCTTGGAAAAACAGCAAAGTTTGATGAATTAATGGCTGCCGCACAAGAGGCCAGAGAAATGGGTAATGGTGAGGAGCAGAACTGAGGAGAAATGATATCTTTTTCACGCCTCCGAATTGGTGTCAAGACAGTCTCTATAGTTTTGTGGCTCTGTTTTTGTAACCAAAATGTCGAAGATTTTACAGCTACGACATATTTTCTTTTGTTTAATGTTATTTGTTTATTATTAACTCGAACATATTCTGTTTCAGACATGTTAAACAGCGCCATATTCTTTGGTAAACAGTAGCTGTAAAATTCTTTTGGTCCAACTATACAAACAGGTTTTGAGGAGTGTGTGACGTGAAGTCCTGAATGTAGAATTGTCCTAAACATAAACCTGAATGGAAAGAAGTATGAATATATAAATGAGGCTTAAAGAGTCCCCAAGCATCAGTATTTACAGAATTTTATTCATATATTTCCTGGAACTCACAAGTATTAATCATTCATCCACCATTTCTTTCTTCCTTGTTTAATGAGGATTGGAATAAAATATTTAGTAGATTTTGATAAAAGTTGATAGAATGTATGATTGAAAAGTTGGTTAAAATTAACGGTTGTGTTGCATATACAACATAGATTATAGATTTGTTTATCAACAAATGATGTGAATTTGAGTGAAATTTTTTCCGTACTTTCTTTTCGGACATTTCATCAATTTTTAAAATAATTTGTAAATGGTGATCTATAACAATTATTTTCTTAAAATTAATTGTCGATTTTACCAAACTGGGGCTATATATAACTTATGCCGATTTTCACACATGCTTTTAGTTTGTGTTTACAACCAATTGGACGCCTTCTTACAACATGTTTTTTAAATTGAGTTTTACTCAATATAGTTCTTATAATTGATATCAAGGAATACACTCTTTTGAGGATAACTCTTTTTGGGGCGACTTGGGAAAAGCTACTTTCAGAGAAAATTGTTTTTGTGAAGTCACCTAGTTGAGGATATGAGTTCGTCATGTTGTCGAGTTGAATGCAATGTCTCTAATTGTAGTTAAGGTTTAATTTGTGAGTTTATACTTGTATCATCCTTCTTTTACAAGTAGATTTTACTTACACATAGTTGTTACAAGGTACTAATATTTAGTATTTTAAAACATAATAATGTTATTGAATTTTGAAATAGAAATGTAATTTGATTATTTTTTTCACCTAAAACATAATTATTATCTTTCTTCCACAATTTAATATTTTAACCAACTTCTATTGCGTTCCAACTTATGTATTTACAAATACTTAATTCACTTTTAATTCACACACCTCGAACTATCAACAATTAATATCTAGTTATACAAAATTTATTTTTATTTATTTATTTATAATTTAAATAATTTATAAACACTTGTGTTAAGTACTAGTGGAGCGCACGTGCAATGCACGTGTTGGAGTTTAGTTGGCTACGTATTGACGTGGAGCATGTGCTAATTCAAATGCTCAGAATAAATTGAAAAATTGACTAATCTTAATAGAAAAATTTAGCACAGAATTAATAAGAAAGTTCACTTCTACACAAAAAACTTAACTATCAAGTACAATTCGATGCTAAACAATCTTCAGCACTCATACGAGAAACTGAAAATCCATCATGTGTACTGGTGTCAGAAGTAGTAAGAGTCTTGCAAAATATGTGGGAGGTCGATTGCTGATTAAGAATAAAACTGAAAAAACAATATTTTAAAAGGAAAATATTTGAAAGTAATTACACATTCAATAAAAATAATTATTTAATCTCAACTACTTACAAGTATTTGTATATCAAGAATCCTACAAAAGATCTGGGGAGGGAAATGAAAATTAGACATATCACTTGAAGCAACTTGCTCCAAATGGCCTGGAGGGAAATACACCACTAAATTCGCTTTCTTGGGCAATGTTGTGAGATATGTTACTTTTATAGCACCTATATAACATTTCATAACGACGTGTACATTCAATGTTGATTATTATACAATAAAAATCATAAATATTATATCAACACAACTTGTATGCTTATATCATGTTCAATTACCAGTCTTGCTCTAACCAACTATAAAACAAATGGAAACAAAAAGATTTACAAAGGCTGTAGACCTTCAAAGTATGAAAAACTTGTGATCGGAAAATGTACGAAAAAAGCTAAGCCACCTTATTCCCATATGTATATAGTAGGATTATATTGTTTTAGTTTAGTTGGCTACATAATAGCGTTGATTGATTTTTGGTTATTTTTGGAGACATCAATAAGTAAAAAAAATTATTCCTCATATGAAGCAAACAACAAAAAACAACAAAGAGTGGGGTTATATGAGAAGTGAAACATACAGGTGAAAATGTTATTGTTACTTAAAAAAAAAAAATTATCTCCGTGTGGCACAGAGACGGATATGGTGTCTCAGTGTCACACGGAGACACCATGCTGCACACGGAGGCATGGAGACACGCGGTTTCCCCATGCTAGATGGAGACACACGCTGTCTCCTGTGTCTCCCAAAGTTGGGAAACATTTAACAGTTAGATACCAAGATGCACATAATAAATTTCGGGAGCCAAAGTTGGGAAAACAAAATTTAAACAGGATATCAGTGAGCTACAAACAGGAAAAAAAATGAAACTCAAAATACTAACTCATCCCAACCCCAAATAAATATTGCTTTGATTCCCAGGTTTCTATATCCACAGATATGGAATAATAGACAAAATTCAATCAACTATTCCACTAATGATCAAAGTCACAAAGTCTGGATAATTTCTATCAAAGACGTCTCAAAACTCCAAAAGAAAGGCAGTTACAATTTTGTCAATCGATGCCCAATATCATGAGTACCAAAAGGTGCAGTGAAACTCGATTCTCCAATTAACCCAGGAATTACTTTGCATCTAAAATTCTCAATTTCATAGAAATTCAAACCCATGATTCTTCACACCTTTCATCACAAATTCAAATTATCCATGCCTACAACCCTAACTGTTTAACGTAAAAAAGCATCTTCTTAGGGCTCATTTGAAAGATACAATCAGTTTAAAGGGAAAACCACAGAGCAAGCATGTAAAAAAAAATCTTCTTAAGACTCATTCGAAAGATACAACCAGTTTAAAGGAAAATCACAAATCAAGCATAGGAGAGGAGAACCAAATATTTTGGTTGATACAAGATCTTGAAAACAAATTGCATAGGCACACATTCTCAAACTTCAGACAGACTCAATTCATGAAAGCGCACCCAGACCTTCTAGAAAACTAAATAGCAAAGTTACTAAATTACTTTTAAGTAATCTTTAATTTTCAATATGTTTGAATAAGTTACTCGTAATTACTTATAAGTACAAGAAGTTAGGATAATCTAGAGAATGAAAACAAATGGGAAAATGTTTAAGTGGATGATTAGAGAATACAACACCTCGCAAAAAAAAATAAAAGAACTGGCTCTCCAATATAGTTAGGATAATTCAATTACAAGTACTTATTTAAAGGAAAACATGCGACAAATAATCGGACAAATCACAGACTCCTCGTTCTAGTCCAGCACTGCACTTCTTCACCCCCTTGAAGTCTAAACTACTTTGCTCTTAAGCCGCTGTGTGCTCACCTCAACTGTGCTGCAACAATGGCGATTATATCACTCTCAACTCGGGCCAGGCCCACCAATAATTTCTTCCCATCGTTCATCCACTATCTCCTCTTTCAGCTTCAACCCTACAGTAATTCCGGGACCACCCGCAGTTTTCTCAATCACCCCGTATTTCACCGCCGAAATTCCATACCATTTTCATCTCAATCACCTTCAATTCAACCTCAACAACCCTTAACAGATTCTTCTTCACAGAACCTTGTCAATGAGCTTTCCCGCGTTCTTAGCGACTACAGAAGCCCCGGCCACGACCTTGATTCAGCTCTTACCCCATTTGTTTCGGAAATCAATGCAAATCTGGTCGAACAAGTATTGAAGAGATGTAAAAATCTTGGATTCTCTGCTCAAAGATTCTTCCTTTGGGCTCAGAAAATTCCGGGGTTTGAGCATAATAGAGAAGCTCATCATATTCTTGTAGATATCTTGGGAAGCAGCAGACAATTCCCATTGCTTTGGGATTTTTTAGTAGAGATGAAAAGGGCTGAATCTTTTGAAATTAGCCAAGAAATTTTCTGGGTTGTTTTTAGGGCTTATTGTAGAGCTAATTTACCTGCTGATGCTATAAGGGCTTTCAATAAGATGTCTGATTTTGGAATTAGGCCTTGTGTAGATGATCTGGATCAGCTTTTGTTTATACTGTGCAAAAAGAAGCACGTGAAGCATGCCCAGGATTTTTTCGACAGAGTTAAAGGCGATTTTACCCCAACTGTGAAAACTTATAGCATTTTGATCAGGGGTTGGGGTGAGATTGGAGACTCAAGTAACGCACATATACTATTCGATGAAATGCTTGAGAGTGGGTGTGGTGCGGATTTGCTTGCTTGGAATAGTATGTTGGACTCTTTGTGTAAGGGACAGAAGGTAAATGAGGCTTATGAAGTGTTCCGATGGATGAGGCATAAAGGGCTAGAACCGGATGCTTATACATATTCAATATTTATTCGTGCTTCTTGTGAAGCGAATGACCTTCATTCAGCTTTTAGGGTCCTTGATTCTATGAGAAAGTATGATCTTGTGCCTAATGTGTTTACTTACAATTGTGTCATAAAGAAGCTTTGTATGAATGATAAGGTGGATGAAGCTTACGAGCTTCTAGATGAGATGATTGAGAGAAGGGTTAGCCCGGATACTTGGAGTTATAATACTATTTTGGCTTTTCATTGTGATCATAATGAAGTTAATAAGGCACTAAGGCTAATTTCAATAATGGATAAAAATGCTTGCCAACCCGATAGGCACACGTATAATATGGTGCTTAAAATGCTCATTAGAATAGGAAGGTTTGATAGAGCTGAGAAAGTTTGGGATTACATGGAAGATAGGGGATTTTATCCTTCAGTTTCGACATATGCTGTCATGATTCATGGTCTTTGGAAGAAGAAAGGGAAACTCGAAGAAGCGTGTAAATACTTTGAAATGATGATTGACGAAGGGATACCACCATACACTACAACATGTGAGTTGTTGAGGAACAAACTTGTAGGGATGGGATTGACCGAGATTACAGATATATTAGCAGGAAAGATGGAAAGAAGCACTTCTTGTTCAATACAAGAGCTATCAACCATCATGAGAGGTAACAGGGCGCATGTAAGGTTGAAAACTGAAGAGGAATGGTCTGAAGAAAGTGATTAATATTCTGACAAAAGCGTTGAGTGAGAGAGTACTTTGAACACAATATGGAAAACCACATTGCGAATGGATGGAGACTGTCCTGCATGGTATTTACGGTGGTACCGATCTATGTTCGGGAGTGTTCTGATGCACGAAGACTGAGGCCAGAGATGTGGAGACTTAGCAATATTATTGAAGGGAAACCTTGCTATAGGTGTCCTCAAGGGATATCAAGTGATTACTTTTCTCTATTTTCGTTTAAAATATTGTTTTAAACAAGCCTTCCTAATTTATGTCTTAGGATTATAATTACATTTTCAATTTGGGATCAAGTTGCAAAAGTATTTGTTGTTATTTCATTTTAGGGAGATAGTGATACTAAACTCGATAGAATTAAAGAGTGTACTATGATAATAAGCCCCAATTGTTGAATTTCCATTATGTACATCCCGTTCAAATCTTGGATATCACCGAGAAAAAAGATGGAAAATCCTTCCCCTTTGTATACAATCATAACTAAGGGATAAATTTTGAATTTGCATATTGTTTCCTTTTGTTTTTACAATTTTTGACTTATTTGAAGAATATCTAAATTCTATTTCTGTTTGTGGGAGACAAGAAGCGCTGAAAGTTAGTTTCTCTAGTTTATCGTTCCTGTCCCTTTCTACGCTGAGATTCAGGATTCGACGAAGCCAAAATATTTGAATGATATTCTTAATGTCTTATACATAATATTAGTTATATACTAAGATTAATTTCTCTTCCTTTGTTTACTTTCCAGTGCAGGCGTTTTGAATTTGTTTTCTAGTTTGTGTTGAAAACTGCAGCCTGCATTCAAGTGAGTTACTATTGTGGGCTCTATCAGATGAGAGGATTTGTATTTGCGTTCCCAACTTACTATTTTTTGTCTCTATCAGTGACAAACATTTGATGGAAAAGAAAAGACAAGAAATAGAAGAGCAATGTGCATCAAGGGGTGCAAGACAAGTCAAGACAGCATAGTCCGATCTACAATTCTTAACAAGACTGCTTAGGGTCTCACCTGTTGTGGTTATGAGATTCCTCACTCTCGTATGGTAAACACGACAAGGATAAAAACATGATCTCCGTTCCCAATTTATCCGGAATCTTTTTAGAAAAATTCAACCCCATCCTGTCCGTCGCGTTGTCATCTTTATGGACTTGAATCCAACGCAACTCAAAATTTCTTTCTAGCTAGAGCTTGAGTAGGGTGTCCAGCCTCGATGATCCAACTTTTCACTCGTGGACGCACTACTGTTCGACTCCTCTTAAGACAAAATAATTTATTTCTCATATTTATTTTCAATTTACATAATAAAATATTTTGCATGTAAGTCAATTTTTTTTTTCTATTTTTTAACGGTACGTTTTTTAAAATATCAATATTCAAAACATTATTTGGTCCAAGTGAATAACTGGAGACTTGACACCCAGCAACTGATAGAAAATTAGACAGATCTTGTTCTTTTCTCATTCTCTATTTCTATTTCGGGAAAGAGAACACAACACATGCATTTTCAATGATTGTTCCAACGGTGGGAAAAACCCTGCTGAGCATTACAGTGATATTTTTCTCAATATTTCTACCCTAATTCTATTCGCACCTGCTTTTCCCTTCTTCCAATACCCTGTAAATTCACCAGGGTAAGTCATTATCGAATCTGTCAATTTTAATTATCTCTCACAAGTGTTAAACTCCATGATTTTTATATTTTTCCGTTGAAATGAATATCTAAATTTTGGCGTGTCTGTATATTCTGATCTAAGTAGTATAATGGGAAATTGCAGGTCAGTTAGGCCGGAGATATGAGTCTTCGAAGGATTATTGAATGGAGGCCTTGCAATTGGTGGCTTCAAGGCTGCCCAGCTGGTTAGATTTTTTGTTGTTTTAAAATCCCATTGCTAAATTGTAAACGTATTATTTTGTTTTAACTTGGGAAGTAATTACCATTTGTCTCTGCATGCTTTCCGTGTAAAAAAAAAAAAAAAAAAAAAA
>CAIGRB010164781.1:29935-63545 GCA_903798255.1 Fraxinus quadrangulata
CCTTTCAGAGTTGTAATGGAGAAACTAAAATATATATCAGAACTAGATTATAGACCAAAAAAATAGAAAAACAACTGAATATGAGGGAGCAATTGGAATTTTCCTAAATTTTAGATTTTAGTACTGATAATTACAACTCTACTTAGATAGATCAGTCTAAGTGCCACGTAACAAACTATTTGTCCAGTGCTATAACACAATTGTCAAATTAGAGAGCAAAAGTTACCAAATATCAAAGATTTGAGAGAAAAATGATATTTCACTATTGGACCATATGGCACCTTGACATTTGGCTTGGAAGCTTTCAGCCCAGGTGCATGGTCAGTCATAACACAAACAATAATTGATGTCTCTCTGTCTTACATCCACTTAAATGGCATCACCAGAATGCCATATTAAAATTGTTTTTAGTTTCAAAATGAGATTTTACCTTCCCGAATAGAGGAAAAAAGTAGGAGTTTCAACCCTGAGGCCTGTACAGATCTAATTTTGCTGCCAGACTTCCTGTTTACGGATTACAAAAATCCATATTAAGAATTCATTATTGTCTCAAATATATACCAAAACCACTGACAAAATTGAGTGTAAATCCCATTAGGAAATGACTTTGTTTTCTGTACAAAAGATCCATGAAACATAAAGCATACAAGATTAAGGTGTTTCTTCTCCCTTATGGCAAAATCCTCTCTTCCCTAATATTTGCTAACGTCATAAATACAAGCAACTAAGCTTTTTGTTAGAATCTAGCACAATATAGAATTTCTTATAGGTCATGTTAGGTTGTAGTTGATTTTATAATTGACAAATTCTGTGGACAAAATGAATTAATTGTGTAGGTTGTTAAAGTTCAAGGAGGAATGTGCAAATAGATCAAAAGTTAATTAGTAGGTCTAGGGTTTCGAATTTGGAATAAGGAGGAAAACAGCGCGGATTTTCGCTGGACTGTCGTTAAGGGTTGGCTCGAGCTACGAAAGTAGAAACATCGTCGCTGGACTGTCGCCCCTACTTCGCTCGAGCGACAACCTATTGTTATGAAACCAACAAGATATCAGAATCAAACCATGCACTCCTGTTGTGTTAATTTTGCTCAGAATCTCTGATACCAACCATCGGTTGAGATGTTGAAGTTATATGGCGCAATAATGAAGTATTGGATCGTAAGCAAAAGAATAAAAGAAGAGAAGAAATATGACAAAGGGATTAGAAAATTTTATTGCCCCAATAATACTGGAGAAATATACAATTAATCCTAAAAGTTAGTAATCTTTTTTCTCACACTACAAAATTATATAGAAGAGTCAAGTATGTATATGTGCAACTATGTAGAGCGACGTCCAAATCTTAATAGATGAGCCGTAGTTGAAGTAGAATGCCAAAAAAGTGTTAAAATGAGAAACGGGCTTGGGCTGGATAACATTGTTGCTTGAGCGGCTGCGGACGACCAAATCTCGGGTTGTTTTTTGCCGACCTCGCTCGAGCATCCAGCTAGCAAAAAAGTGACGATTTTTCTTCCAGGTCCATAATTTCAACATCTCCAAGTCCAATATAAATTTTAACTTCTAATGAGCTTCCAAAATAGAATTTCAACTAGATATATTACTTCAATAGCATTTCAAACTGAATTCTTCTTGATGTGTACTTTAATTCTAACACTAACAAACTAAGATTATGCTCTTATGGAAGCAAAAATCACTAAAACTTGAAGAAGAAGAAGATGAGATAAGACAAGACAAAGAGAATTGGAGATTTATATCCAAGAGAGGGAGCTAAGAAAGAGGATGAGATTTATGAAAGTAAATTTTTGTAAGTTTGACTCTGTTGGTGGTTAGAGGAAACGAAGACGAATATTTTTAGTATAATTAAGAGAAGGGAAAAGGGAAAGATTTTTATTTTTCTATGTAATGAGAGTATATAGTTGTTTATTTTGTTTGCATCTCTCCAGTCATAGCGTTATGTCACTCAGGATGATAAAAAACTTCTGTCGTAGTCTTTGGTGGCATGGATTACAGGTAGCAAGTTAGCAACAAAGGAAGAATATGAAAGGAGATACATGGGCAAGAAAAAGATTTAGAAATAGGGTGAAGAATAAGGTGCTTCTTCCCTTTCTCACAGCAATATGAAGGTCACAGGAATTTGAAGGCAATCAAGATATCCGAAGAGGTCTACATCTGCATATCCAATGGCAATTCTTTGAAGTTTGGCATAAGCTCAGATGTGTGGGCAATTACAGTGAGAGGGAGCTTTAGATGTAATTCAATTGTAGATTTAGTAGGTGGGAGAAAGAATAGTATTTTGAATAGGAAGAGGAAATGAAGCATCATCATGATCACCATGGAAATGATATCCTGTACGAAAACTTAGACAAAATGTCGAGGATCTAGAAATATATCTGTTTGTTTGCATGAGGATCCAAATTGAGATCAGAAATGCCAGGTCGAGTTTGAGGTGAAGCATTACAATTCGTTGAATATCAATCATGACCCCTTTATTAGTGAAAATCCAGCTATTCAGCACGGGATCAGACTGAGTAATGATGGCCTCACGCGTCCTGACGGAGAGACCACTGGACTTGACAATTGCTTTATAGTGTTTTATGGCCCGAGATACAATGTAAAACTAGTTGAGTTTCACAGAGAGAGAGAGAGAGAGGCCTCTTCTTTTGCTCTATTCCTCCCGCTCTTTCTACTCTTTTGACTAGCACACCTTCATCAACCATATTTCAACTTTTTTTGTCTACTGCCAATTTGTGCTTACTCTTGGATTTGGTAGCAAAGCCACCTCAGCAGTTTTTATTACACTAACAGTCAAATTCTTTTTGTGGAATTTTAGCACTATTAACCTGAATATATATTCTGGACTGGACCGTCTTTTCAGTTCTTGGTGGAAGTGTTACTGTGCATTTGAAAAGTAATAAGATAAAGACATGTATCTACATTATAGAAACTTGGTCATGCAAAACCGAGAGAGACGTTTAATAGTTACTACTGTTTTCTTTTATGTTTTCCTTTTTAGGTTTCTCGCAGTGTACTGCTTTTTATATTTTGCATATATTCTTGTGATTTCCATTTTATGCTACTGCTGAAGGTTCATCGAACCTGCTGCGGAGAGCATCTACTCTAACTTCTCAAATTTATTGTCCGAAGAACCCCCATTCAAGAACCGGAGACTATAAACATGGTTGTAATCTTTGAAGAAGACAAATAAAAGTTTTGGTACGAGTCACTTTTAAGTTTTGGTACGAGTCACTCTTACCCTTAGCAATATTCTACTAATTAACAAATCTTATCCTCGGTGATGATTTTATTCAAAATCCCTCATATTTTAAATAAGCAAAAAAACAACAAATACAACTAATATATGCCTCTCATTTCAAAACACGTCAATTGAATATTTAGACGGAAACAAACATCAATAACAAAATGTTTAATAGAAGGTAGATAGATAAAAACGCGACAAAAAAGGAGGTGAAACATGAGTGCCACAATAATTAAACATTAGAGAACTTTATGCAAATATAAAGTGGTGGAAGAGTAGAAAATAGTATAACTTCCCATAATAAAAAAGGGAATAGGAAAGAGAACAAGAAAACAAAAAGAGGAGAGAAATAAAATTGCACCCCCATCCCAAGTATGAAGAAGTTGACTTGTTTATGAAACTAAATCTAAGATAATTAAATGATTGGAAGTTATGAATTGATTGTAAACCTACTACTTGGGCTACCTATACCCCTCAAGTCATTTTAGCCTTTATGATATTTGTTACTTAATGCAAATGCCTCAACTGGGGACTGATAAATCTACACCACATGGCTGTTATGCCCCCAAATTAGGCATAAAAGTTTGAAAGCTCCAAATACCAATTCTTGCGGCTTCTACTCTATTAATTTTTAACTTATAAGTAAGGACAACAACTTCATCCATATCTCTCTCTGTGTGTGTTTAGCTATTTAAATATTTTTGAGTTTTTATTATCTGTAAGTTGCATTTGAATTCTTGTAAATGGACATTGAAGAAACTATATATCTGGCTTCTTAATCAAATAACGCGAGGATCATTTAGGTTTTCTATGGATACATTTGGTTCTTTAGAGTTTTGCTCGAGCTGGATGGTAAAAGTTATCATGTCTAGTTCTTGGAACGATGGATATATTAAACTTTGCATATCCCAAAAACAAAATAAACCTAATATGAATCATAGTATATTAAGAGCTAAATTCGTTAAAAGAGATGCTTCGAAAGTCCTAAAGAATTTAGATTTTTAGCCTATTCTATTTTTATAGTTCGAGTTGGAAATTAAAGGGCTGTTCTCTTTGTGTTTCAATTTTGTGTTTTGAGTTTTGAATTTTTTTTGGGTTTTGTGTTTTGAGTGTCCATTTTGAGATTGTTGAAAATATGTTCTTTTTGGTATTTTGAAAAATTATTTTAAAAACACCCAAAATGACAATTTCTTTGTAAATTTTTAACTTGTTTTCAAAAATGCGTTTTCGAAAATAGGAAAGAGAACGCGTTTTTACTGATTTGAAATATCAAAAACAGAAAACGGTTTGAAAATGGTAAAGAGAATAGGCCCTTAATTCTTTGAGTAGAACCCAAAATTTTCCTTTTTTCTAGGTATGGCTGATCTTCATTTCAATATTTATATCAAGTTTTATTTAATTTAAGCAAGTCACTCTGATACACATAGAAGGAAAGGGGAAAAGAAATAAACCTCATATAGATTACCAATTCCTTGCAAAGAAGAATTCGAAACAAAAAAGAGTACTCTTTTACGTTACTAGATAAGACTTGACAGTGCAACAAATAACATTTTAGCTTTTTTTTTTTTTTAAGAAATATCATTTTACGTACCAGACATGCCAAAAGTGTATTGGATCCATCATTTTTGTAGTCTGCATTTAATTATCTAAATAACGCTTCAAAATTTGAGTCATAATCATTTCTTTTTCTTGACTGAAACTAACTTCATTGAACTGTTATGCCTCAAGTAAGGTCTGTTTCCAAAAAATAAGGATATTATTATGTTGTCTTTGTCAAAATGTTCAAAGTTTGTTAGGAATGTGAATTTATCACAATAAACTTAATTTCTATGATGCAAGTTTAAGAGTTATAAAGTTTTCTCCATTTGTTTATGTCTTCACAACAACTTTGGAAACTATTAATTATAATCTACTTTGTGTCTACCTCACTGTATCCATCATGTTGTGGATTATTCCATAAATGATAATTCAGACATCGAGATCTTAATTTGATTATATTGTCCATTCTTGATCACATCATGATCAAATAATTGATTTTTTTTGTCATTCATATGCTTAATGCTCGATGTTTTTCTTAAAAATACATATGTTGGTCCTCAAATCAGTTGTCGATTTCTATAATTAATAAACATTTATCAGAATAATTTTCGTGGCGGGTCGACATATTCTTTGTTGAAAAAGTAGGATTATACTTTTCATGAAATAGATTGTTGCTTTAATGTTTTTAAAAAAACTTGCGTATCATTTATAAGAATGTCAGGTATTTTTTCTGTAGTCGATGCTAAATTTATTGGCGACGCCTAAGTCTTAACTGCACCTGTCTAAAGAAACTACTTTCGAAATAACAAGAATTTTGTGTCAAATTTGGAGATTTATTTGCTGAAAATGGAACTTCATTTAACAGAAGTATCAGTAACTTTTACTCTCCGCAGGTCCATGTAATGAAGTTATCATAATGTTTTCATTAGATAATTGACGTGCAAACTTAAGCTTTCTTGGGTTGGACAGAGATTGATCCTCGAGTGCAAATACAGAAGGGAGCTCGATTGCAAGACTCGTTAGCATTTTCAGGGTTTAGAAAATTTAGTTTCATACCTTTTCTTTTTTTTCCATTTTCTGACGAATTTTCTTCAAATAAACCAAGATTAATAAGGGTTTAGAAAAATTCACTGTTTCTTTAATTTGGTAAGTCTCACAAATATTAAGAAATTTCTTCCAACGATAAACACCAGTTTACAAATGAAATCTTTTATTAGTAAACTCCACTTCTTTTGTGATTTTGAAGATAAATAATTTCCTACCTCTTTGGAAGTCACAATCAACATATACAATTTCTTAGGTAGAACATTTATTATTTCTTCAACATCTATGCACCATGTGCTTCATGGGACAAACAGATTAACATAACATAATTCAATCGAAAAGGACTTCACATATGAACTAAGAAAATGATGTAGCAATTTTTCAATTCCTGTTAAGAAGTTCTTCAATCATTTGCAATGCAATTCTTTCTTCTTCATCTATCCCATCTCGAGTTTCGATCTCCATCGGCGTTGAATCCTCCGGCGCCGACACCACCTCGGTTGCTTGCGGCGGTGGCTGATCATTCTTCTTTTCAAACTCAACAGTCATCACCCAATTCGAATCCGACCGCGCACCGGCCTGCTTTTGCCATACTCCTATGTGGGAATTCTCAGTGTCTAACCTTAAACAAGTGAGAGAAGGAGATGGCGATTTACAACACTTTCGCAATTTTGCACTAAGAATTGTGGACAGTGAATTTGCAGCTGAATTTGTCGTCGATGATGATGGAGAAATATTATCCTTTGCATCCTGGCTAGCCACAAAAGGGAAGTTTGTTTTGGCATTCCGGCCACTCATCAAAATCGCTGCCTCGTCGTAGGCTCTCGCGGCCTCCTCCGCCGTCTCAAAAGTCCCCAACCACACCCTTCTCTTCCTGCAAGACAACCAACAAAATCAAATCCCTTAACTTGCAAAAGAAGTTGAGATCATTCTACGTGAAAAAATAAAACACTAAAAAAATGACTTTTAAACATGATGATCGATCAGTTATGCATACAATAAAGGGTGACGAATCTCGGAAACCCAAGAACCCCAGTGACGTTGCCTGACGCCTCTGAACTTTTTGGATTGTACCATGTTTGTCAGAGAGAGAAAGATACGTAGGCCAAGAAAGTTGCAATGAGTGGTGAATTATAAATAGAGAGGACAAGGAATTATATGGGAAGAGGATGGCGGAATACGGACTTTTCTACGTATTGTACACGTACAATTTATAGCATTTATTAACACAGAAAGGATCTCTTGTCGGCGGGGCTTTAGGCATTGCATAAGGAAGTCTAAAGTGAAAGCTTTGTAACCACCATGTGTTGAGTGTAATTATACGTACATTTTTTCTTTTTCCTATTTAGCATTTCGCCTTTGACGATTTAGATAAAAATGTAATACAGATTTTGAAGGGGATTTGGTCTCGCCTCTAGATAGTACAATGTAAAAGCTAAAGAAACTTCACTTTTTATTGATATGTGTTAATACTCTTAGTTATCGTACTTCAACTTTGATATGTCTCTAGCTCGTAGTCATTTTCGGATTCATTACTAAAAGAGATTTTATAAATTTATTGTTGTACCCGAAGTTTGGAAATCTATATGATAAATTAAATAGATAATACGAATTAGAATTATAAGAAATTTCACTTTTAACTATACGAGTTTTTGTTGCAAAAGTCATATTTTAGTTGTCTTGTCAAAAAATGGTCTGTGGGAGACCATTGAAGACAACAATTATGCTACACTGATAAAAAATGGTTGACTTGCAACTTGATCGAACACTCACAATACAAAGGAGGGCCTACTTTTTTTTTTTGAAATTTTTAATTCAAGCGGAGCCGCACGCATATGCGAGGTTATCAACGCCTCGTCACCCATTTTCGGGCAGGGAAGCTTAATTATAAAGACAAAAGTCTCAATTGTTAAAAATGAAATTTCTTGTTGATTTGTTAGAAGATTAAAAACTAACATTCGTTAATTTGTAAATTATGTGCTGGACACCCTTAGGTAAGGCAAACTATGTACCATTGGCATAGCTCAACTTTGTAATGGTGAAGTTTGTACTTCGATCAAAGAGTGTATGAACTTAAAAGTTTCAAAATGCCATCGGAAACACAAACTTATGGCTCTCATTATTGGTTCCAAAATTTGTAACATTGAAGTACGTGCTTTCTAACTTTCTAACGAAAAGTGCTCGCTAATTATGTTTGGCTATTAAAATATCCGTGTTATATCGAGAACGTGTAAAGTAAAATTCTATATATACAACGAAAATAGGCATATATAAAATGAACTCTTAAAATTATTATTATTTTTTCATATTTTTAGATAAGCTCTAGAGATGACTTGAGGAAAACGTCTTTAATGGTAACTCAAGTCCATTCTTCATTAAAGTTTTTGGTAGTACTCTAAACTTTTTCTGAAATGTCATATTCGTCCTACAATTAATTAAAGGGCTCTTGCTCGTGGCCGCCTTAGGAAATTTAGGCAGGGCCAATTTTTTTTATTTTTTATTTCTTTGGGAGAAAAGAAATGTATATGTATTTTGTGTATAGTAGAAAATAAAATTAGGAAAATTGAAAATGTTTCGAGAGTGGTCGCTGCCCCTCCTTCCATCCGCCTCTGGTCACAATCTGCTTAAAGGTAAAAAGATAATACATTCTAAAATTATTTTTTTAAAAAAATGTAAATTAACTAAAACTTACTTCGTAGAGAAGTAAATTTATGAAGCTGTCGTGTTGTCTAGCCAATACCTCACCAACCCTCTATACCGATCCAATTTACTTGTCTTTTATCACAAGTAAAAGAAAGTGACAAGTGAGTTAACGAGACAATATCCTTAATTTGTAGGACTCAACTATCCATATTTATTACATTTCCAGTACACTGTAGGGTCCTAATTTAATTAATGTGTAGGACTAGCAAAGGAACCCAGGCTGTTACTCCAAGATTTGAAAAGTTGTCAATTTGAGAGCATATCGTTTATTTTTTAAAATTGTCAATATTTTTTCTCTTATTAAAAGTTTATAGTGGGACTTGTTTACTCTGATGTAATGTTGAACCTTCTAGTCTACAAATTTAAGCCGTTAGAGATAATATAATTTCACTTATTTAAGTCTTTAACGAAATGCACTCGCATTGAAACAAAATGCTTTTTCCATATAAAAACTTAACAATTAGGTTTCTTTTATCCATACATGATAAAAAAAAGAAAAGAAAAATTTGGGTCAAAGTTCTCGAAAGTTTTATGCATTCGAATTTATCTGGTCTACCAATTTAAGTCGTTAGAGATAATACAATTTCATTTACTTGAGTTTAGTCTTCAACGAAATGCACTCCCATTATGACAAAATGCTTTTTCCATATAAAAACTTATCGATTAGGTTTATTTTGGGTTTGAGTTTTCGAAAGTCATATGCATTCGAATTTATAAAACTCAAAACTATTATTTAGCATAATATGAGCCAATATGATTATGAGCAAATCCTTTGAAGGAAAATATCATACATATTCGGTTTCTTATATCTGTAAATTAATAATAGAAAATCCCAAGAAATAAAAGGGAAGGTAAAGCCATAGGTACCTTTTGTTTGACAAGCAATTTGAAATATTTATATAGTAAAAATGACACCAATTTGATATTTCCAACTGGACTACTTAAAATTTTAGAAAGGGATTGTATATCTTACCTTAAAAAGTCTTGGCGATTTGAATCTGATTTATTGAAGATATAGGGTTCCTAAATAGCTTCAAATTAATGAGAGGGGCTTGACCTTTCTACCCAACCTATCATTACCCTATATCATATGGCATCCAAACCCAAGACGAAACATCATTGACGTATTTGGTGAGATATTAAAACCGCGTACAGAACATGTCCCGAAAGATAAAGGCTAGATAGACCCCAACCTAAGAAATTTGTGATGAGACGACCATTCTCCTCCAGCTCTAGCAAACTGCATGAAAATTTCATGCTAGTTCTAATATGTATTTAGAGTTTTTTAGTTAAGTGCTTGTGATTGATATTGATATATTAAATTTAGTCGATGACCACTATTGAAAAAATCGAGGGATAGAATCTACTAGCTTCTTCAAATGAGCCAAATA
The DNA here is from genome assembly GCA_903798255.1 of Fraxinus quadrangulata. NCBI lineage: Eukaryota > Viridiplantae > Streptophyta > Magnoliopsida > Lamiales > Oleaceae > Fraxinus > Fraxinus quadrangulata. The sequence goes on from CAIGRB010164781.1 coordinate 39,868, forward strand.
TAAATTATAGCACTTTATCACACAACACTTGTGATAACTATATATAAAATAAGTTGTAGATACACGAGTTTACAATATATACACTCAAACTACTTATCAAATATATGCTCGTAAATACCCCCAATATTTTCTATACAAATATTTACCTAATTATAATTTAAGAATTGTAGTATCTTCGGAATACTAAATTTGAAGTCTTTTAATAAATTTGATGGAACGTATAAAAAATATACACAAAATACTGAAATGTATTTAGTACTTTATATTAGATAAGATATGAATGTATTAAGCACGAAAGACACCGATTAACATGTCAAATTTAGCGTACCAAATAACCATTGAAAAAAATAGTAAACAATAGTGAAAATTATTCTTAGAATTTGACACATTTGTGAAGTCCTGTGTAACTTACTACAACATACAAAAGTTGCCATTTCTGTACAACTATCATATGAAAATTCAAAAACATAACTGTTAAAAACTTCAGAAGTTTAAGATTATAAGATGAAATCACGAGGGTAAAAAAATAATAATAAATAATTTTTCACTTCCAAGTATAAAAGATTCACGTGAAGATGCTCGATCGAGCATAGCCCACGCACGCGTAAGGAAAGCATTGCTTAAGCTTAGCTTCATGGCCCCCACCATGCATAAATGACACTTAAGAATACAACTAACATTGTATTGTATGGTGTATGCATGACCCCACCCTCACCCCCAAGTTATTGGACCATTCTATTATTTAATTCCACTTAAAACAAAAAAAAAAACTCAAGTGCCTAGTAACTAGACAAGTCAAGTTCAAACTGAAGTTGGGGTAAATGATTGGAAGGAACTTGTACATTTCTTGTAATGTATTGGAATGTTAAAGTAATTTTATTTTTTCCCCCTTATATTTGTTGGGTTGTACTTGGTGTATATAGGGGACACCATAATAGTGTTCATAATGGACACATGGTGCCCCCTTATTGAAGGGAGCGCAAGCCTACCGACACCCTCTCCAATAAGGGAGCACCATGTGTTCATTATGGACACCATTATGGTGACTCCTATGTACACCAAAAATAATCCATATTTGTTTTTGGATAAGCTGTAACAAATTTTCTGAATCGAATAAATCAAAAAAAATTCAAAAATAAATAAATAATGTTATCAACTTTAGATTATTGAGAATAATACCAATTAATTAGTTATTATTGATTAAAGGGAATTATCGACAGTATTTCATTCTATTGATTAAATTACTTCGTCTAAAAATTTAGAATAAAGTTTTTTGTACATTAATTGATTGACATGGAGTTTGACACTCCATGTATTTTCAAATGCAAATGAACGGAAAAATGTATTTTATTTTAAAGCTATCCACTTACGTCACGACACGTGACACAAAGTCAAATTTGATGTCAAATGAAGTGTACATGTAGTATGATTGAAAATTTTAACTTAACGAAAATACATTCCCCTTGTGTATACTGAATGTATATTTATTTTATTAAAAGTCTTAACTCGTACGAAAATTTAATAGATAGGTGACGACAAACTCAAACCCTTCATATTCTAATCCACCTAAACCAAGTTCAAAACTTCAGAACTTCAAAATAATTCATTAGAATAGTTTCCAATGTCTTCCATAGCCAAAGTCACAACATTAAATTCACATTACCAACGTTAAATCTATCAATAAAAAAGTGAGGTGGTAAGAATATTAGTGAATAAAATCAAATTTTAAGTTCTTATAATCTATAAATCCTATAGATGGTAAGATAATAAGTGCGTAATAACTCAATTTTATGAAATATATAGATAGAACATATATTCGACCAAAAATGATGAAAATACAATCACCTACCAAACATGTTTTTCCAATGATACTCGGACTCAACCCAAAAGGTGATAATTAACAAAGTTACCATCTCCATCCTTTCTTTCTACATTTCTATCGGAACCGCATGTGAGATCACATCGACTACTCTGCTATGATCAGTAGTCGATAGTAGAGTAATCGACCATCATGCTGATCATTTCACAAATGTATACCTCCAGGCATATATATTAAAAAAAAAAAACTATATAGGGGTAAAACAGGGGTTTTATCAATGTCACAACTATAAAGTAAAACAGGGGTTTTATTAGAGCAACTGCAGAACTATATTTACCATTCAATCATTCATATCTCCAGAATCGCACAGCATGATGATTCAGAACTCAGGAATTCACTAAAAGAGACATTATAGTAATCTGTCAAGGTCTACAGGAGAGAGACAACAACAAAAAAGGATATAGGACTTATTAGGACATGGGAACTCACTCATAATCAGACTCAAGCAATACATTTTCTTTTGCTTTCGTTTTCCTCTTCAGGAAGAAAAGTAAAAAGGTAGAAGTGACATATGAACGGAGAATAGAATTTAATCGGAAGCAATATCGAACAATTCTTATTCATCTGATGACTAGGGAGAATTTTCAGGGGTCTTCAGAGGAACAGCGGTCTTACCTCTATGCTCTGTGACAGCAGCTCGAAACTCTTCGACTATGGAGGCATCCTTAAATTTCAAAGCAAAAGTAGAAAGTCCGTCTTTCCCTTCACTGGCAGTATTCACACAGGCAAAAGTTACGCCTTTCTTGTCCATATTAGTCAGCTTCATGTCCGGGAAGAGACCGGCATTCAAAATCAACCGATAATTTCCTCTGGCTCTCATAATCAATCTAGCTTTTCTTATCCCTGTTGTGGAGACATTGACCTTAAGTTCCCCCTTCCCGCGTTCCTTCCAAGCTCCATCAGTAAATTCAAACATCACAGATTCGGCTGTGAAAACAACCTTCTCATTCTCTTCTCCTGTTTCAACAGGGACCTCCTGCATAGAAGAGAATGCACTTCCCCCACTTTTGTTGTCTATAGTTGGACCCGAGGTTCCAAAAATGGAAGAACTTCCGTTACCAGAAGCACCAAAGCCAAAAGAAAGCAGGTCGTTCTTCAACCCGAAATTGGAACCAGAACTCGGTGGAGATCCATCTTTAGGAATTGATCCAAATGAGAATGTAGAACTGGAAAACCCAGTTCCAGTAAGTCCGGTGAAAGCATTTTGACTACTTGAAAGTTGCCGAAATGAGCCGAAGGGTGAACTTTCTGCACCCTTTCCAATATTTTTATCACCACTACCATTTTCCTCAGTTTTCTCGGCTTCTGCATCTTTCCCTGCTTCATTCTCGGTGTTAACGTTTTCTGTAGGTTTCTTGGCTTCGACAGTAGACTTCTCGCTTTCTTCTGCTTTCTCATCAGCAGAATTAGTTTTGTTTGGCTCACTGACATCATCAGTTTCACCATTCTCTGCATTTAATTCAGCTTTAGATTCATCAACTTCACTTTCGGATTGCTTGGCATTCTCATCCTTGATATCAGTTTTTGCATCCCCTACAGTTGTTTCTTCCTTTGGCTCATCAACCTTGTTCTTAGATCGGTTATCGTTCTTATCAATTTGTTCAATTTCCTTGCTCACAACACCACTCTCTTCAACCTTTTCTGAAGCAGCAGAACCAGGAGGAGGAACCAGACGTATAGCGGCAAAAGGGTTAGAAGAAGGGGCTGGGGCAGAGGTAGGGACTGATGGAGTTGATGTTTGATGGCGACGAACTTTCACTATTCTTCTACTTGCCAGAACCTCATCACTAGCCTTCTTGAAACTTCCTGTCTCTGGTTCAGAGGTTTCATCATCATCGAGACCAGGGTTATCTCGAGATAGCTGCACTCCAGCAGCCCTCTTTTTGGAAGGTTGAAAATTGTTTTCCTCATCCGCCATTGCAGATTAACAAAACAAACTTGCAAGAAAGGTTGCTTCCTCCACAAAGCTGGAAGAAGGTGATATATGCAGTTAAAAACAGAAAACAAAAACCACAAACTTAAAAGACATAATAAATGGAATTAATTTTGCTGCTCGACCAAACAGACACTAGGAAAGACAAATTCTAGGAGATGAGACAAATACTTATGTAGGAGACAAACCATGATGCAAACTACGTTGTCCAGATAATCAAATTGGCATTCACCCACAGAGAAAAAAGCGAAAATGGCTTCCTAATCCATTAAGTTTGGCAACTGTTATTTGTTTTAGGAAGCATCCAAAGATCACGAACCAAGAAAGAGTAACACTCACATAGGCCAATCAAAATCGAAAATGGGGGAACATGGATTAAAATAATAATAATAATGTGCAACAATAACGTCAACGAATGCTTTTTCTTTGCTCATCGAACTAAGAGACAATGATGTTATCAAATAAATTTAGGGAAGTACGAAGTATAGAAGTTTAAATTAATTTCTAGACACAAAGTCATAGACGCTGTGTTCTAACTCTGGTGCATGGTGCACTCCGAAACCAAAAGTTTTGCTAAACATTCTTGGGATTCAGACACCCTGATTCATGTTTTAGAATACGGTATTATGCAGTTCCAAAAAGAAAAGATAACAACATTATAAATTAAACCTCCCCTTTCCATTATCTAGAGATATCATCCAAAGGTTCCATAACAGCAAACTCCAGAATCGAGCAGGTACAAGGCATGAACTTACACAAAAATGACTGCGACAAACCACAAGCATAAATCCAAGTCCCAAGCTTCATCAATAGAAAAAAGAGAGACCAACAAAAAGGAAAGGACAAAAAAGAGTTGGAAAAAAGTAAGTCCATGAATTTCCAGCAATAAACATTTCACCAATTTTTTACTTGTACTACGATCAAATGCACTACATGGTCTTTCAAAATATGTGAAATTGAAATATGTTGATTATCTGACAGGCTAGGGAAAACAGATATTTTATTTCGATTCTTAAGACATCAACCGTGAACATAAGAATTTACCAATTTAAAGAAGATAATTACTAGACAAAACATAAAAGGTTCCAACTCGGCCCAAAAATAAACTCAGATGTTTTCATCGCTATAAAGCACGTTTCTCTCACACTGTGGAATACAAATCAGAACAAAAGTGTTTCAATTCTACACTTTTTGGTAACTTTGAATTTAAAAAGCATCCAAATTCCTGGTAGATGATAGAGGTTCAAAAAATAAGAATGCAAGGACCTCAGCGAAGTTGCTGAAAATGTGCAGTATTTCCCAATTACACGAAAAAGAAACTTAAAAATCCGAAAGATGTAACTCACATAAAAAATGAGAAAATTGGGATGAGATGGACAAAGAAGTCTTATATGAAGTTGGTAGGTTAGGAAGTAAAAAAATGTCTTGAGTAAGGTCTCTACCTAAGTCCACAACCACTGTCTTGATTCTTTTAAGTTGAAACCGACAGAACTTACCTTTCCTGATTTTCGAAACAGAACTTGACATATTCTGAGGGGAGGGAATTATTTCAAAAATTCCAACAAAAGAAAAAAGATATAGCATAGGAAAGAGCTACAAACTTCAGATTAATATAAACAGATCGCAGATGTAGTGTGAAATAATGAATGGACCACAATTGCATTACAAACCAAAAAGGCAAGCAACAATGCAAATTAGAGAAACATAATGAATACAACAATTAAATCTTACAAATGAACCATAAATTGGGATAAACATAGATCACTAACAACCAAATTGGAATATAATAATGAACAAGAAGTGATCATTTAAGAAATGCGTGCCTTCAGAAAACAAATTACAGGAAAAATTACGTTATCAAGAATTTCCTTTTTACATTATTCAAAAGTATAGCCAATGAATGCATGAAACCATCAACTACAAGCCGGCAAGGATGCTGAATCAAAAATTTAAGATGAACCGTGTAAACTACCTAAAGTGAAGTTACCAACAAAAGAATTCAACATTGATTTTGGGTAAATAAGGCTTGAATATTTTTTTAGAAATAACATTGATATTAAATATTTCTGTTAAAATATGATTTAAACACTTCCACGACTGCTTGAAAAGAATTTATGAAACATAACCACACAATTCATTTTCCATTTAGTGAAAGCCATAAAGCAATCATTATCTAACTCACCATGCATAAAAAGTAATAAAGAACAACAAGAAGAGGATAAAGAGACCACGTTAAAAGCTAAAAGTACTAAAAACAGAGTCGAAAAGATCATTCATTTTCAAAAGAAATAACCACAGAAGAGGATAAAGAAACCACATTAAAAGCTAGAAGTATTAATAACAAAGTTTAACAGGTAATTTATTTTCAAAATATGAAATATTCAACCACAAACTGTCAGATCAAGACACAAAATGATTTCACACATTTTTAAAGTATAAGTTGGCTAACTTGCTCTTCCCGAGGGGGATTAAAAAGATTTCTTGACACTATTTCAACAATGACCAAACTCCTTTCAGGACAAATTTGAGAAAAGAAAAAAGAAAAAATCACCTCAATCCCATTCATAATCGAGCATTAGACTTCCTTCTATACTTGCACAACTTCGCAAACAAAGTTCATTTCGGTTTAGATTATTTATTCACACCATTCACAAGATAGAAACCCTACATTTCAAATTGAAATTCAAGACAGCTGGAAAACAAGGACACATTATTCACCCATCTCCCTTATGTCTGGTCATTTAAAAATCGAAAATCATGTCAACAAAATTTAAGCTTCTCCTATCCATCCCACAAATTTTACTCTCATTTTCCACAGGAATCAAGCAGTTCTTCAATTCACAATCCCTAATTTTCAATATCTCACAACCCTAAAACTAATACACAGTAATAGAACGGTCAAATACTTATGGCAAGAAGAATAAAGAATAAATTTTCTAAACATCAGAAATGTAAAATAAAAAAATAAAAATAAGAACTTAAAATCCTAACTAACACTAGCAATAGCTATAAAGAAAAGAAAAAAACTAAACATCGTATGTAAGAGAACCAGTTACCTGAGAGAACTAGTTGGATTTGCGTTGGGAGATTCGCTTAAATTTGAAGCTTCAGTATTTGGTTGTGTTAAAACCCTAGGGCCGTGAAGCGGAAAGAAGGAAATGACAAGGAATATATATAATTGGGAGAGATATTTGTTACGAGTCTTTCTTTATTATTATCTTTTCTTATTTCCCAATCGGATAAAGTTGGATGGAATTTCTAAAAATGGCATAAATTTAACTAAAAAAGGATTTATAAATAAAATGTTGTACCGGATAACGTTGCCAAACTTCTGTTTTTACTTTATGTTTTCCCAAAAAATTACTTTAAATCACTTCATTTAAATTAAAAGATTCTTCTAATCAAATGGAGCATTTTCAAAAAATTATGCAAATATTGATGTAGCTTCTTAACTCTGAAACAACTTTCGACTCTTCAAAAGTTTCTTTTGGACCCATTTGATTAATTTTATGAAAGTACTTTTAGTAGTTAGAAGTTTTCTCTAAAAGTCCTTCTAATATAAAAAGTGCTTTAAATATTAGTTTTCAATTAAAAATTAAACCAACTTTCTCCAAAAACTCTTCCACGTGAACTAAAAGTTAATGAAAAAGTCATGTCAAACAAGACCTTAGTAACTTCTATGTATCAAAAAACTAAAGAGTTATAAAATAAATCAAAACAAGACCTTATTTGATGGTTATTATTTGGAAAAATTAATGTTTTGAATAGTGATTTTTAGGAGAATATGTAGTTAAAAAGTACGAAAAAAATTTGGTTTACGAGGTAGAATATTTTATTGTGTGAACATATGATTGAAAATAAATATATAGAAAAAATAATTCAAATAGTGATTATCAAACAAGACTGAATGTTATTGTATTTGATTGGAGATCCATTCCACTTAGATTGAGTCGCATTTTCATATTCTTTTGATGGTTGACGATACCCAATCACCGAAGACATGGTATAGGGACATCGCAAGTCGACGGTCGACCCAACATCACACCGTCCTTTTTCATTTTTCTTTCAAATTGTATTTAAAAAAAAAAAATCCTAGCTCATACAAGTTGTCAAGCCAACTTGACTTGGATTGGGCTAGCTCAACACTTTGATCTCCAACCAACTTCCATTTGATATTTGAGTTTCCAAATTTTAATTTTGTAATATTTAGCTCCCCACTCACGAAGGACAAAATTCCATTAAGTAATCACGAGCTAAAATATTCTTCTTTTGTATTTTTCATTGAAAATTGTAGACCCAAATATCAAAAAGATTGACTTATTGCAATACCAATTATAAAGTTAGTTGACTAACCTAAAACTTCGCTCCAACTAGAGTAACTAAACGTGTTTCTTACCCGACTAAAATCACAAATGACAAAAGTCAAACATGATTTACAAGATAACGAACATTTTATAAAGGAAAAAAACAAAAAGTAATGCTATTCATAGTGAAAACAACTGGTAGTCGTCCTACGTATGACATTTTGTTATTTGATGCATAAAAAATAAAAGAGACAAGCCATGGAGAAGGGAAATCAAACATACAATATTTGATGGATGAAAATCTGAAGAATTGTAATTCCTACTGTCATTGATGTATACATTTCACAGTACCGCATAAAAGAATATATAAAACTATAGTGAATTAAACTATAAGGTGTAGCTTCAGATAGTCTACAATGTGTTCAAAAGACAAAAATTAACTGTGCTACAAAATGACACCACGCGATTACTGGATCACCTTTTTCCCGAAACATCTAGAATACCTAGCAAAAGAAAATGAATTTAAAGTTCATTACTGGAAAACAAGCAAAGAACACCCGTATGACAGTTTAAATAGATGGAAACGATAGGCAGGTCCAAAAACATTTATCTCAACTACACAGTAACTTATGCCAGACAAGTCATATTATAAATAATACAATCGTCCTTATCAAAGGTGCCATAAGAGTCACAATTATAAGGCTAAAGATGAAAATGAAATGATTCTGGGAATAAATTTGCAGAGAGAAGTGTTGTTAGATCATATATCCTCAACTTTATTTCAGTTGCACGCAAATAGACGCAAAAAATTAAGATACATATTTTTGTTGGGTATGGATAAGAGAGGTGGCAAACAATATTTAAATTCATTTTCTTATCTTAATGTCCGCTGCCAAAATCAATAAACAAGCAAATTGTCAATTCACCAAAAAATTTAGAGAGTATATGCATGTGAGATTACTAGAACACATGTTACAGGAAAATCTAAATCGGAGGCATTTGAAATTCTACCAGATGGATTGGTAAAAAAAATATACGGATCTCATAACTTCAATTCCTCACCTTAAGGAGTTTCAAGCAGCAGGTACCAGCTGTCCTGATTGGACCTAGTGAAGTGGTGTAAGCACTGCAAACACAAGGCTCTGTCATTATTCTACTGCATAATGGTCAAAATACAAAACAAATAACCTACAAGACACGAGAAGAAATAGAAGGCCTGCTAAACTGTAAACTGAGTTCATTTTAAAACATCAAATCAAATTGAAGCACCAGATGATGATTGAGAAGACATAGGATCTGATAAAAAGAAATCTATGAGCCTTAGCAACGAAAAATTGAACAAAAAGGACCGAGAAAGGATTTCTCCATTCTACTGCATATATAATCATAATCAGAATAAATTTCTCGATGAAAAGCACTATATCAGATACCATTGTAACTTCAAAATGTCGCTTTAGTAAATTTTTTTTTACCCACCAAAGTTGATAGCAATAAATCATGGTAGACTTTATTAATAACTAACACAAATAAATAGTCAATGAATTTTTTAAAAAATATGGGTTTTAGATGAGGAAATACACTAAAAGCACAAAGGAATATATAGAAGCATAAATGAAATAAAAATGTACATGGAATATAAGAAAGCGAATCAGCACAACTAAAAGAAATCCAATTAATCACCAGCAAAAAAACTAGAATTTCACACTGGCCCAACCAACCGCTTTTAGGCTGACGGTTTTCCTTCATTATTCGTACCCCACTCTTCATCAGCCTCGTTAGAGTTGACTAATATAGCACCATCTGTTGAGTCAGCATCCACCACGACAGCCTCTTCTTGGCCCTCATGCCCCTCTTCCCCTGCGTCATCTTGCCCCACCTCTTGTGCCTCTTCCTCTCCATTCTGCTCTGCAACCTGGAGATAAAAACAGAAACCAGCACTCAAAACCAACTTGAAGATCGAACAAGTGAACTACAAGTAAACCTAAAACCACAGTTTGAAACATGAAGGCCCAAGTTACTTTTATAAGGAACAAAACACACCACCACAAGGCATTAATTGCAGGTCAAAATTTGCTAATCTTACAACTTCTACTCAGCGAGAAATAAAAGATAAAAAGGGACACAAAAGCATCAGAAAGTGAATGCTATTTTTCTTTATTTTGTTTTCTAACAACATATATTATAAGAACAAATTCAAAATTCCATCAGGCAGGATACAGTAATCCTTTGAAAAGCATTCCGAGTGAGTTATTTAAGCGCCATGCTTTCTTTCCATTGAATTAAAGTTCCATCAAGTAGCGCACACTAAATTCAATTAGTTTAATTGTATAACATATTGAGTTGTACCTCGTGATCCAAGATTCCATTTTCCAGTGGTTCTTCGTGCATTTGCATGTTTCTGAAAGTTTCTACAAGGCTTGCGGTTGATCTATCAATATGCTGTACATATTCAGCTGCTGGAGGATAATTACCCCTACAATGTTGAAAAAGGTTTATGTTTAATGCATACTCTTCAAACACGTCCCATAACCTCAAAGATAAGTAACTGAGATGACAGAAGACTCCAAAATGAAAGGAGACAAAATATAATACAGCTAACTTAAAACTGAATGGTTATGAGCTTTAATGGTGTTCCAGGATGATATAAAAGGCAAGGGATACGACACCGATAATTAAATCCTAACGTATCAGTATAAAATACACAAGTAGCTTTATCAAACAAGAAGAAGCAGGAAATCAAAGCCATAAATAATTCCATACAGTGCCTCAGCAACTTTCGATTCAACATCAAGTGCAATTTGCCAGTCCTCAAATAAATTCGGATATTCTTCAGGATCAGCGAGAGATTCTGCAGCTTTCTGATTAATCTGCAAACCACATAATCCAGGTGAATAGAACAGAAAGTTTGCTGTATAATATCAAACAAGTTTACATCTCACAATTCACTTCTATGAAATAGAAAATGTAAACTTTTGACAGGACATCTAATACCTTTCCCACAGATATGCCTTACCTTCATTTTGGCAGATAAACCCACCCCCACTAATCAGGGAAATTTATGTTAGTTGTGACTATCCTTAAAACTAAAGGAGGGTAAACACATTTTAACACAAGTAACTATAAGAAACTACAATGAATACAAGAAGATATAATGTATGCAAACCTTCTTCATCTGTTGGTCAACATATATGGAGTTGTTGATAACACGAATACATGATATTAGATTTAGAAAATAGTTTAACGTATTTAGAAGTTCAACGAATTGATTTAGGAGAAAATTTGCAAACACAAGTTTTTAGTAAGAATTTGATAAATCATATATACTTTTATCTAAATGAAAGCTTGAAATATCAACTTTCAATGAAAAAAATAGAGAATTGAAGGGTCATAAATCAGCATATTAGATGTCAATATTTGCAGTAAGGTTCTTAAATGTGCCTTATCCATTATTCAGTTGCACGTGTTTTGAAAATAGAGAATAATGCATCACCGCACAGAATCTCAAGCACAAGCACTTGATCATAATTGAACTGTAACCTTATTGAGGTCCTTACTCCAGAGAGCCACAATTTCTGACACTTTACTAGGAAGATAAGAACGAGCCATCAATGCAGCTTCAGGTATCCGATTGCTGTACAGAAATTGTGATTCAGAAATCATCATAGTTAAAGAGGTACACCAGACAGATAAAGTGACATCAAGAATTACCTATCAATCAACAGCTGAAGGCAATCCTCCAATTTACCCAACATAAATAGACAGAGGAATGCAACATTGTTCTTCCCATGCTCTTTGGCAAGAGACGAAAGTTGAGTTATTCCTTCGGCATCTCCCAGAGAAGAATAGAGTAGCAGTAAACCGCTCAAGTCATTTGCTTGCTTTAAACATTCCTCGGCCATCTCTAACTGCAATACGACAGCATACAGTTATAAAGAGAATTCAAGAATGGAGGAATGATGCAAGCTTTTCGTCAAATTCAAGTAAAAAAAAGGAAAGAAAATAAGTTCTAGCTCCTCATGCAGGTTACCTGCAATCATTTGTGCATCCAAGAATTTCAGAAATTTACTTTAAGACAATAAAAGGTTGAGATTGTTTTGTCAAAAAAAAATTGTTTTCGGGACCATGAGAAAAAAATACATTCATTTTAGCACTAACAATTGTATCACGCTGGAGTTCACACACCACACCATTCACAAATTTTTTTTTGAAGTAGCAGCAAACAATATGCATTTCAGCTAGCACGACATACGAACAAATAGAGCATAAGACAATACCATTCCCGTGGACATAGCTAATTCACCCAATTGCTTCCATTTAGACTCACTTTGTGCTACTGCGGCAATTTCCTGTAGACAAGTATAGCAAAATGTTCCACTTATAAGAAGCACGTGTTATGCCAAAGCACGAAACTGAACACAAAGAAAGAGAACCAAAATTCTGATTCTTCTCCAGCCTGATAAAACATATAAAAATTCCCCAGGAAATGTTTGCTTCTAATCACATCCCAATCTATAAGTAAGCAGTGTTTACCTTTGCTATCTCTAGTTTACCCAGTTGTATGGCTAGCTCAAATCTGTAATCAGGTTCTGTAGCAACTTCTAATGCTTCTTCTATCATTCCCCGCGATTCCAAGAAATGAGCCACACTGACGACATAATCAACTTAATGTTTACATTCAAGCAAAATAATTTACAGAACTTGTCTTCAAATTAGACAAGAAAGTGATAAAAAGAGAAAAAAAGAGAAAAGATGTGAGAAAAACAATTTCCAAGCATTTTTTGTATTGGATCCCCTTTAAACTTATGATTAATTTCTCCTTCTTTCCCATTTTTGGGGACAGGTTGCAATACTAATCAGACAGAAATGCAGGAAGGCACGAGCAGAAGAAACATTACATCACATATATTTCAACCATGGGTCGAGTCACTGATAAACACTGGAACTACAGGCCAATAATTTGGTTTAACAAGAACACAGTAAGTCTAACTAGCCTTCATCAAAGAAATATACATATATACAGATTCATATACATTAACAATGTCCTTGTTTCTTAATTTAAAAAAAAAACTTCTTTTCATTGCATAGCTCAGACAGCAAGCAAATAGGACCATTCACGATGTTATCTACTTAAACAATTAATAAAATGCTAATTAAAATTTTCAATATCTGAAGCAAAACATATGCATTAATTACAGTCATTAAGAAACTTTCTTCCTACAAGTTATATATGGGTCTAAGATATAACAAACCTATTCTTATGCTCCTTTGGAATTGATGGTAAGACCTCATTTGCCCTTTCAAGATCACCACGCATCACAAGAGTCTTGTACTCAATCAAGCTCAGCAGCAAAGTATATCCCACAACGCTGAAATGAAAAGGATCGAGGAAACTCATAATCAGTGGTAAACATAATACATGCCCCTTCCAAATAGAAAGATCTGATCAATTCAATCACTGATCCTAAGCTTCCAAGAACCTCACTCACTTGAATTCTTTGTCAATGAGATATACCCGACTCTGATTAGCAAGATATCCGAGCAGATACATTGGCCGATCAAAATGGAACATTGTTGTTACCTAGAGATCACATGAAAATACATATCTTTCTGATCCTGTCAATGATAAAATTGGAGTATGTGATTATATACATTAAAGGTACACATAGCAAACCATACCTCACCCCCTACGCAGTAATTAAGCTTCCAGGAAGAGTTGTTGTAAATGAAGCAATCCCCAACCCAAATTCCAGTCTTGACTCGTTCATTTATTTCATAAAGGAGCTCAAAAGCATCTTCCACACCTTGTTCATCTACTGAACTCCCACTATCCATATGAGCAGAAACTACATCTCGCTGCATTTTGGAAAAGTCAAATATAATCCAAGCCATAATGATACAAGGATTATATAGTTATTGATGGACATATTCATGTAAAACTAAGATAAATAAAATCCTTACATTATACTTTAGTACATAGAATGATGTATCGCTGGCAATGGTAACCAAATCACCGCTATCAGCCCAATAAAGATTCTGAAAATTGAGGAAAGACAGAAAAAAACTGATTGATTGCCTATATGGCTATAATAGCAACACTTGTGTATAACAGCTAAAGCCATAAAATTCTTACTTTAACATTAACATCAATCCGACGAATCAACCTGCATTCAGCCCAATCGTAAAAACAAATAAAATCATTTGAGCATATTGACAATAAAGTTCCCCCATATATGCGCTCAGCGGAAAATGTAGGCCGGATACTTTTCTTCTCCTGAAAGAAATAGTCATTGTTATCACTTATCCTAGTAGGTAAATGAGAAAAAAGGTTTCAACACCTTTGTTTTCACTAAAATTATGAGGAAAACAGTACCACCAGATTCGCTTTTAGAAAATTAAAGGAACAAAAATGAACAATTTAATACAAGTTATGCGGAACAAACATATTCTTTACTGAAAAAGCAATAATTGAGTTTGAATACCGCAGAGCAAGCTTTTGCGATACTAGTAAAATATATTGCAGAGGTCGGCACAAAACAAAATGATCTATAATAAAAATCAAAGAAAAGGAGGGACAGAAAAAGAGAGAGCGAATGAACATGTCTTTAAAAGAGACCATTACTTAAATTACACAAACAGTGCAGCGAAGAATAAAGAAAAGTAAGAGGGAACTTATATGCAGCGAAGAATAAAGAAAAGTAAGAGGGAACTTATAAACCTGAAAATTTTTACTGAAGATCTTAATCCTTGATGTACTTTCTCTAATAGCATATTCCCCATCAGATGACCAAACGAATTCCAATGCTGAACCAAAAGACCTATTTCTCCATGCCAAGGCTGTGTATATAATATGTTCGCCATCTCCACACACAACCACGAACCTACCATTGGGGTTGTGCTTCAAGCTCTGTGAAAGAAAAGAAAACAAAGTGAATATGATGAAAAATCGATTAATATACAAGCACTACAGCTGCAGCTGAATGTAATCTTTATAATAATGATGTCACCAAGATGATTTAAAGCAACGATTATTTTTCCCAAAGATCATGTTAACTATAGCTTTCTCTAACAATGAAAAATGTATCAGGCATCACAGAGGATGAACTATAGCTTATATATATGGTAACTGAAGGGCTACAGGACAAATTATGGATGTCACAGGAAGTTGCAAATCATCCAATTTTTCTGATAGCTCCCGAATGACTGGACATGGCGGTAAGATAACTCGAGGTGACTCTTGAGAAGGCCCATCCAGTTGGAATCTCTCAATCTCATTTGAGGTCATTGACGCTCTGACCTAGATTACTAATCGGTGTTGAAGAGAAATTTTTCATGCAAGTACAAGCAATCTTCATAAACATGGAAAACTTGTCATTAATTTGTAATCATGGAAACATAAAGAAGTATTAATTTTTATTTTTATCTTCATAAATAAAAATCTCGCACAATTAATTTTCTCAAGATAATAAGTATTATAAATTATATCACGTGCTCCACTTGGTATCTAATAGCAACTGCATCTATGAAGTCGTCGTGTTCACAAATCTGACAAATAAAGCTGTTCAATTAAGAACACTAGGATAATAAAATTGCTTCAAAACAAATTACACAGCAACAAAGATCTATCTACATATGACAGCCTAGATTGTTGATGAAAAAGAATTCTTGATTAATAGAATACAAATAACAAAAAACTCACTTGTGGATAAAGATCACAAGTGCCCAATTCTTTAACAGCCAAAGGCAGTCTCTCTCCATCAGCAACCTGAGAGAAAAAGTAATACACTAATAAACATTTCCAACAGATCAGCACTTGATGCTATTCACAAACTTAGTTAAGCAAAGCAGGAAGAATATCAAATCCACACCTCATAATCTGCTCCAACGCTCTTAATATTAACAGTCTGAATTTCATTATGCTTAGCCCATATGATTTTTCCACCATTATCCATACTAGCAACAGGTACCTCTCGACCGATTTTCACCATAATGGTTCCTTCATCATAACCAATTACAACCCTGTACAGTAAATATAACACATTGAATTCAGTTGCCTGATAAAATAGATTCCTAGACAAGGCAAGCTAACATCAAATTTTTCTTGTGCGATCTCAATGTTTCCTAGTATTGTCAACCTCTATCCAGCAAGATCTTATACATTTACAGCTAAACTTTCTCTAACCGGTAAACAACCTCACTAACGTGGAGACATGAAATTGACAAGATTTCGTTCGCCAGTCTTTTCTGCACCATTATAACATGAAGTCTAAAAAGCAACAACTGCCACCCGAAAACCCAAACTTAGAACGTTAACTTACCATCTTGAGAACATTAACTTACCGTCTTGAGCCTTTTATGCAACCAATAGCCCAAACTCTTTCAAGACCATAATTCAATGTGTTTTCAAGTCTGCAAGATAATGCAACTAAATGAGAGTCTTATTAACAGATGATGAGTAGAAACTAACTACCACTGTAGGCGAGATAACAAAAATAAGAAATTAGATAAAAAAAAAGAAAATAATTAAAGAAATATGATAGTAAAGGTAAATATAGATACTGCATATTGTCAAATCATTACATCTTACACATAAATGTTGACAAGTATGGAAGGGAAAATGAACTGGGTAGTGGTAAATGTGCAGCTACTTCTCATTATTCTTTTCAGGAAAAAATTAAAATAAAGTACCATGCGGGGAAAGGAAAGTTTTCTCAGGCATTTCTCGTAAGATAAAACAATCACATCAAGGTCACTATAACCAAGGTAGTGAGCGCACTTGTAACAGACATTACCTATAAGTGGTTGCATGCCATATGCGAACTGTACCGTCCTCAGAACCTGTAATTATGATGGGAAGTTCTGGATGGAAACATACAGCAGAAACATTGTGTGTATGACCTTCTAGTGTCTGGACACAACTTTTTGTTTGATAATCCCACACCTATTAACAGGAGTTAGAAATTGCCTTAAAATTGTATTAATAGAAACTTGATCAAGAGGACAAAGGGGGGACAATACACAAACCTTAGCAGTTTGATCATCAGAACCAGTAATTAAGTATGGTTTATCGCCACCTGTGAAATAATCTACACAATTTACCCCTTTCAAATGAGCATCCAATGTGAAGTTTGGGTCAGGGGAGCCAAGATTCCATATCTACAAAAGCAAACCATAGCAATACACATCCAATACATAAATAAAACTATAAACTAAGCCTTATGCCAAATAAATGGTCAACTACATAGAACAAAAAATATAAAAATAAAATTATGAAAAATTTACTAATAAACCACACTTGTACCTTAATTGTGCGATCTAGAGATGCACTAGCAAATGTGTTGGTGTCTTTCGGATTAAAAGTCACTTGCATTACGTAATGGGAATGACCTTCGAATATTTGAGTGCATGCCCACCCCTTTTCCCAGTCCCACAGCTTTATAAGCATGTCATCAGATGATGACAGCACATATGGAAGAGTAGGATGAACTGCCACACACCTAATATAATCCGTATGGGCTTCAAACACAGTGACCTTATCCATTGTATTGTAATTGTATACACGAATAAACATGTCATCAGCACCAGCAACAACCCACTGCTTACGAGCTATGAACTTGGCCGACCTCACTGCAAGAGGATAATGCCACCATTTAATCAAGCGTATTTCACGTCAAAATGAGAAATGCCAGTGAAATATTAATTACAATGCATACAAAAAAATAAATTTTAATCATGAACCTGGTAGTTCGGTAACTTCAAAAGATGTAACCGCTGTCTGCAGCAAGAGAAATGAAATCTGGATTAGCAAATGGGAACTGCAAAATCAACAGGACAGCAGTTGATTGTGTAACATACAACTGTTACAGCTCAATTATCGGAACATGCTATATATTATATTCACGTAGATGAAGTCATTCATACGTATACTAAAAGCTGTAGGTGTTTCCCGTCCACACTGGGAAACATGTAATGTTGCTTCTGGCAAACTAATCATATTTTCTTCTAACAGCCACATGTCAAGGGGATCAACCTAACAGACTCTTCAAATTGCTTTCGGATTTTATAAATTTTCCTTGGGGTATAAAAGATATTACATTAAACCACCATGCATAAAAGATATCTTAAAATACCTTAAGAGTCAGTTTACAATATCTCAAGATATGAATTAGCCACATTATTTCACTAGAAGAATAATTACACTGGACATTTTATAATATTTACTGCTTATTAGATGACAAAATTACATGGCGACATCCATGGAAGATTCATCAATTAAATATGCCTCAACAATTATAATACAGTCCATTATAAATAACTATTCATCAGCTGCAGACTCCATACCTGGGTCTGGTAGTTCCATATGTCAACAGTTCCTGAATACAAACTTGCCAATATCCTGTGAAATCAAATGAAGCATCTCATGACTACAAAAATTTTCAGATTTAGACTCCAAAAAGTACACAAAAACCGTCATTTCTCTCGTATTTAAGCAAACTGGCCCCCACATAATGTGGAAAAAAGGAAAAACATAATCAGACAAGTGGTTTTACTACTTGAACTAAAAAATATGTACATGTAGACCTTGCTTAGATGAAATGTGTCAAATTATATATTAATGCTGATGATAAAAACTAATTAAACTCAAAGGGCATCAAATTTGAAGATTTTTTGCCTAAAACTGAGCCATTGTAAAATGCAAGAAAAATGGGGGAAAGAAATAACACGACTACATTAACAAAAAAACGGTTTTTCTTATAACTACTATTAATACAATGTGGCACAATATTAAGTACATAATTTCCCGGAGAGAAAACAGAGAAAATATTGAATATCAAACTAAAGGATGAGGAAATTCTGACAAATTGATGAAGAAAAAAATGATTACCATGGCTCCGTCGGATGTAGATCAACAGATTTTACTCTTTCTGATCTTTTAGCAAGTTTCCTCTGATCCAATAATTCAAAATCAGCATTCAATTATTCATAGTCTCAAACTGAAAATCAAAATCAGAAATTCACAGCAATCCAAATGTTAATAACTTCAGTACCTTGATTTCCAATCTGAGCGGCTGCAGGCACCCATCACACCATTAAAAAGAAACATAACACAAATCAATCCAGTATGTAAATCAGAAGTGGCACAAAACAATCTCATATCCGCACCAAATTAGAAATCTAAAATCGGAATTTACAAAGGACAGCAATTGATTCCTATTTTCAAGGAAATTGAGGACAAAATTATCAACCATGATCAATGTAAAAATTCGAATCAGATTTCGACCAGATCATGAAAGTAACGAAACGCAAAATCAATCACAAAAATGATAGAATTAAAAAACTCACCATTTTCTCCTGATGTTTTGTATAAATTCACTAGGATTTATGATTCAGAACCCTAGAGATCCAAATGCTAAACTCAGTCACCAGATGTGAGAGAGAGAGAGAGAGAGAGTGTGTGTGTGTGTGTGATTATGTACGTGTACAAATGTGGAGCTACGTCGGGTTGGAAAAAGGTCTCCGTTTTTAGTTCCACACAGAATTAAATTAAGGGCGTGTTTGGCTAATCAAAAAATTAGCTTTATTCTTAAGTTTTATTAATAAAAATAGTTAATTTAAATTTTCTTATTTTACTTTTAAGAATGAGTTATATAATTTCATGTTTATTGTCCCTTTCTATGCAACTATGTACAACTCTTTCGTACAATACTTTGAGCAATACTGACTTACAATATTTTTCAAGTACCACTAGTGTACATGATCATAGTATCTCATCAAATTGAAATCTTTTGCAAGTGCAAGTTGTTCACATTCATGAAATATATTGTGGTTTCTTCGTTGATTTATAATATTTATTCAATTGATGGAAAGACGTGTTGGTAAAGATAAAAAAGTGAATAAAATAACGTACAACCTTTTAGAAGAATCAATAACATAAAAGTACAAGTTCTCATCGAATCATCCCCTTGCCCTTTCTCAATTATTGCATTGTCAAGTTTTGTAGTATATGGCAAGTAAAAATACCGTGCATTTCTGTTGGACACGTAGTTTTAGCAACGTATTCAATACTTGGATGTCTATCGAAAAATGATGCACAATCCATCATGTTAACAAAATGCCTCCTTCAACCTTAACATGAACCACTCCAATGAAAATATTGATCTATGAATCTCCCACACCAAACCCAAGTATGAAAACGTTGTTGTTAGTGTCTTGCGTGCATTCAGTAAATAAAATTTCCTCCGTACTTTTAAGAATGTTCCGCTGATATACAATGCTTCTAGGCCTATATTGATGCTCCCAGTGCCACGGAGATGTACAAGAACTTGTTACTCTCATGTGTCAAAAATCTCATAATGGAATTTGGATTAGCCTATTTTAACATGTAAAGGTAGGTTGGTATTTTTACCTAGGATAGTTTGTGGTCTACCTTTATTGTCTCCAGGGCACGCTCCTTCACTACGTGGTTTTCCATAACTTGTAGTTACCTTGTGCATATTCATCATATCATCACTCACTATATTACTGGTATCTATAGTGTTCTCGTTGAGAGAAAGACGGTATTATCCTAACATTATCTACATTGAGCACGTGTTACTACTTTCTCTCTGTGTTATCCTGAACATCGCCGCCAAGACAATTTTAAAAGCACTAAATCTCCATTTGCAAATTTATCTAAGCATTTCACATGCCCTTACCCGACTTATGAACCTTGTATTGGACCGAAGACAAGAGGGAAAAAAAAAATCTTAGAAGGCATTGAGAAATTAGGCTACGAAAGTAAGATGTTTTCTTGTTTTCTTTGTTTTTTTCCCAATTTTCTTGTTCTTTTTTACGTATGCAAAAAATTCATCCCAACATTTTAATTGTTTCTCAGTACATTCTCAGAAGCGGAAGCAGGAACAAAGAAAATAGTTTATATGTGGTTGCGGTCCATTATCTAGAGAAATTGCTAGTCATTTGAAGGTTTGTTCTATTTTATATTTGAGTCTTAATGCAAACTGCATACCATTTTTCTCATTTAAGATTTGATAACTAATTTTTAGGTATGGTCAGCGAGAAAGGGAAAATGAGAGGTTCTGATTTTGTCTTTCATTCGATTATCAAGTGTGTTTTTGTTTCTTTTAAAGCCAATACATGATTTGAAATGCCAGTGTGAACTTTAATTCTACGTAACACGAACTCAAGTAGGGATGACAAAAAAATTCGAAAAATTCGATACCCGCGGGGCCCCGCCCGGAACGGGGCTGGAATAACCCGCTTAATCGGGTATCAGGACGGGGCACGTTCGGGTAACGGGCACCCCGCCCGCCCCGTTAAATTTTTTTTTTAGAATTAAATATTTTGAAAATTTTCACGAAACTTCATTAGTTCTAATAAAAAATGGCAACTAAAATTATTTGTCTAAATCTAATGAAGGGGGTCAATAAAAATAAATTATCAAAAATTTCAAAAAAAAAATTTAAACGAAGTAGTAAACGGGACAATGACCTCGGCCTTAAACGGGTAACGGGACAAGGAGGTTGCCATGCCCTGCCCCTCCTTTTGTCATCTCTACCCCCAACCACCACAATCGCTACCTACACCAACCACCGCCACCGCCTGAAACCAAAACCACCACTGCACCACCGATCACCAAATTGCAGCACAACACCACCCAACCCAAAATTGCACAGTTCTCAACAACCGCATCGTTCTAACCACCGTTCTCAGCAATCGAAAACACCCAAAATCGAGACACTGTGTTTGCAACAGCGTCGATGTTCCCAAGATCGAACCCACCACCAAACGCAGCGTCGCCGTTCCCAAAATCGCACCCAATCCACTGTTTGCAGCAGCAACCACACCCAACGCCAACCACCACCTAGAGGGGAAAAAAAAAAGGAGGGATAAGGAAAACAGTTGGAGAGAGAGAGAGAGAGAGAGATAGAGGGGAAAGGAAAGGAAATATCGAAAGTAAACGTGTTTTGGATTTTTTTTATTTTTTAAAACAATTTTTCAAAATGGCAAAAATAACACATTTTCAACAATCTCAAAATGGACACTCAAAACACAAAATTGAAATAAAAAAAAAACATCCCTAATATTTTGTATTTATAGTTATAGTCCCTCCCAATAAACTTTTAGGACAAAAATCATTATAAAATAATAATAATTAATTAATGAAAGGTTGGAAACAAAAATACGTCAAAAGAAGTTAACAATATAGATATTACAATAAACAAAGATTAAAAATTTTAAATTCAATTAAATTATAGTGCAGTTAATAAAAACCATGGTTCTAATATAATTACTCTTTTATAATAGGTCGAATTGAATTGAAGTTGCATCTCAAAATGGTATGCAAATCCAAAGCTGGAAACTTCTTTAGACAATGCAGAATTAAACACCAAAATACAAATTGACACGAGGAAAAAGAGGATTCGTACAAAATTAATATCAAAACAAGAATATTTTCAAACTCGCTTTTCACTATAATTGACTTCGTCTGAGATGAAAAATACATGAGCAAGCAATGAATCACGGTCTCTATAGCTTGACCAAGGAGGAAAAAAAAATACAGATCAAATATCAGCACTCTGGGAAAAGAATTATGTACTATCAGTATATAATTTACACAAAACAAGGTACAAATTTAGATGAAAGCATCCCAACAAACCTAAAAGAATTTTTACTTCTGTCTCCTTGTTTGCTACAGTTGGTCCGATGTTATTATTAACAGATTGTCGAGTTTAGGGTTCATCCTCTTTCGAAATTTCTAATTGGCAAGGCAATAGATTGAGAAAACTTCCTTGAGCACAATTTGAATCTTCATCTGTTACATGCAAAACAAGAATAAACGTTTAACAGTCCCATTTCTTAAAACTCATTTTTTAGCAAACTCATTTTCATCCACACATTTCATCAACTTTTATCAAAAACTACTAAAAATCTGATTTTTAACAAAACCAAACCGGGGGGGGCACATATCCTCGTATTTCCATATTTCTTTCGGTTGCTTTAATGAAAGGATCTCAAGGAAGAAATACAACAATGGGTTAAAAGAGGGGCGGAATTTAGCAATTCTACTCCCCCTGTAGTTTTGTTTTATAAACAAATTGTATTCAGCAAGTTAAAATATTGAGCTAGTAATCTGCAAAGTGCATTAGGAGATTGTTACAGATTTTCAATGTTTGATTGGAATAAACAACAAAGCTGATGGCATTAATGACATTTTTCTCCACAATATTCAGAGTTTCTAAATACACCTCTACTTTGTGTTTGCACCCACAAACACAAAATTTGATAGAAGTGATTTTATTCCTTATGAAAATTGAAATTTTATTTTTTACCCCTCACTTCTATCCCTCAAATCCCACCACAACTTCCCTCTGCCATCCTCACCTCCTCCAAACCCCCACCGCTGCCCCTTCTGCTGCAAAGGTCCTCAATATTGGGAGGCGAATAGAATTGAGTAAACTCCTAGAACTAATAAAAATATATAATTATGCTAGGAAGACTGTCCTAATGAAAAATAAAGAATTGTTTATAATTGGTTTAAATAATAAATAGATAGAAATGTGTGGTG
>CAIGRB010164798.1:0-31804 GCA_903798255.1 Fraxinus quadrangulata
AATTATACATAAATTATATTTCATCTGAAGATCAATTGGCTAAAAGATGAGAACCTTGTTTGATATTATAAGTTGTAAAATTTACTTAATGCATGAAAAATTAAGAGGATTAAATAAGGACAAAGTTAACAAAAAAAATTGAGGACAAATTGTAAATCAAATAAGGGTATATTGGACATATACCTAAATATATAAGGGTAAAATAGGTATTTAAAAGTTTATTCTCAATCTTTACTTTTTATATAATGTAGATGTAAATAATTCATAATACATTTATCTCTCTCTTTTTTTACATCACACATTTTTCAATGAAACAATATTACACATAAACAAAAAATAAATTCATTCTTTTTGAATCATGCATTCTCCAGAAAAAAAATATTTTTTCTTTCATTCTAAATTGAAGTAATGGAGCCCAAACATGGCTAATTTACACCGATTATAATCCATTCTAAAACATGCTTTGCACTTAAAGTGGTTATATCTCAATTAATACTTTGGTAAAATCTAAAAAGAAAGATAAAGATAAAGAGTTGGAAAAGAAGAGAAGAGAAACAACCGGAAAGAAAGTGGATTTGTTTGAAGGAAATGGAACCGCTTGTATCATTATAAAGCCGGCTTGTGATTTTTTTAAAAAAAAAAGAAACACTCTAAAGAAGAGCAAGGAATAAAGCCTTCTTGGATTGATTTATTGAGCGATTGATGGAATAAAGGATCAAAAGATCAATTCTTTCTTTGCATGAAATCCATGCACTGTTGAGATTTTCTTATTTTGAAAAATTTCATGTAATGTCATTCCAGATTTTTATTGTGTACTTGTGTTTCTTCAAATGCTTTAATATTACCTTAAACCAAAAACAAGGTTTTATGTTGTATCCAATGTGATGGAATCAAATTGCAAGTGCGAAATATCTTCAAATAAGTAGTAAAGTGAACATAATTGTTAAAGAGAATTTTTTTTAAAGAATGTCATTTCGAACATTAGGAATTGAATATGAATAAGTGTGTTTCCCTGATGCCATATGGAGGATAATTTGGTGATTGTCCAAGCCTTCAAACCGGATTTTTGGGGGGTCCATGTGACAACCTCTGGTTGGTGGTTTGGAAGTGACCAGGATTGTGGTAGTTTAGCTTTTATGTGAGCCGTTGGATCTGATCAATGGCTAGGATTAAAAGCATGGTCCAATATCCCATTCGTTTTTTCAAAATTAACAGAGCAGTTGGTTTTTCAGTGGAGTCAGATTTTTTTCTGGCTTTTCTCTTCTTCCATTTTTGGCTTAATCTTATCCGAGTTTATCTAGCCCATGTAACCCTTGTAAATTGATCTTGCTACAGCAATCTTAGGCCCGGAATGTTGGATGTGATTGTGAGTCTGTACATAGCTTAGGGTTATGTTCAATAGGATTTTTGTGGTTCTTGAACAAAATCATATTCTGATTTTTGGTTCTATGCATACAGTACTCTTTCTAAAAAGGACATCGTTGCACATAGTGAATGAGCTGATCTCTGAGCTCTCCAGATTAGGCATTTGCTGAACTTGGTGAACAATTCTTGTTTTCTTTTATGTCTTCATGATTGATTTCATTTTAAAGTTCATTATCAATTCGATTTTCGTAAAGAAATCCCTACAAAACTCGCATTAGAGCCTTTAGGGTTTCTGTGTACATCCTTCTGAAACCAAATATTCTTTCTAGGTAAAAACCTTTGTGGATCTATTTAGACTTTAAATTGATCTACAGAGATACTGGATAACTGAATATATTATAACTGAAAGTGTAAGATCGAAGGTAGTGTTGGGTTTTGTGATCCAAATTCGGTCCAAATTGGGTCTAGGATTTTGCGTTTTGGAGTATTGAATTTGAAGATGTCAAAATAGGGTCCAAGAAGGAAAAAAGACGGATTAACGGTGCTAGACGGTCGCTCGACTTACGTTCGAGCGAGAGGAGTAGCATTGGAGCAGAACCTGATCGCCCGCTTGTTGGTGGGCTATCGCTCGAGCGACATCCCGTCGCCCGCTTCTCGCTCGAGTTTCACTCAAGCGAAGGGTTGCAGATTTCTTTCCTTATTTTTCAGATTTTACGTGATTTTTGACCTAGTTTCCTTGTTTTAGGATTTTGGACGGTTCTCCTATAAATACGAGGCTTTTCATTCAGTTTATTAGACCTTTTAATTGTTGAATTGTAATATTCTCTTCATTAGTTGTCAATAAAACATACGATTCCTCTATCAATTCTCTTCTTCTTATTTACTTTCTTTTAATCTTGTTTTTCTTTGTGCGATTTATACTTCATATCGCGCTATATCACTTCCTCAAATTCCTAATAAGTAGTATGCTAGTAATCTAATCATTAACTCGACTTAATAAGCACTTATATTAAAAATAAGCAATTCTTGGCCTCATGCTATATATTTAAAACAGATTCATCATCCATCGGCTTTAAGCACGTTTGAGGATATCATGAATGCTTCATAGGGCAAGGAAATAATGGTGTTTCTTAAATAGGATGGTGCATTATCACCCATTATTGAGGATCCTCAACGTGCATTAGGTTAATCAATTTCTCCATTAAGCAAATCTTTACTTCAAATTCATTTCAACTTATTTTTATTAATTACTTATTATAATAAAATGAGAGAAGAACTTAGAGATGTAGACAAAATTTTCCCCACAGCTATTTGTTAGTGGAAGTTGCAGAGCCAAAGTCTATAATTTTGTGGAAGACTGGAAGTATTAGAGCTTTACTACGCTAGATGCAGACATTTGAAATTAGGGGCGTACAATGAAACTTAAAAAAAAAAAAATTGTGAAAATATAAAAATATTTGACATCTTATTACAATTGTTCTCCAAACATTTTCATATTTTGATAACGTTTTACAATTGATACAAACAATCAATTCAAACAAGAAAATGCAAATTTACATTTAAAAGATTTGTTCATAACTGATACAAACAATTAATTAAAATAATCAATTCAAGTAATAAGAAGAAAAACAACAATCAATCTTCAATACTAATAATCTATTCAAATTAATACAATTCAATAAATGTAAGTCAAATTAGATAGAATCATTCCATACCTAGTCCATATACACAATTTAAAAATAATTCCATATAACATAAATCATTCAAACACATTTCAAATCAATTTGACAAAATTTAGTATACAAGCACATGTTTGATACATATTCTTAAAAAAAAAAAAATCATTATTTCAAAACTCATTTTTAACCACACATTTTTTAATAAAATAATATTACACGCAAATTTAAATTTTTTTTATTTTTTAACCACATATTTTTTATCACATCACATTATACAATGTATTTTCTTCTCTATAATATGCATCAAACACCCCCCAAAAATTCAAAAATCATTTCTGAACATGAAGCGGATAGAATGAAAACAATTATAAATGTAATCCAAACTTATTTTATCCATCACTTTGAATTTTGATCGAAGAAAATTGAAATTATAAGTTAATGTCTTTAACTTATTGGTTACCTTTCAAATTTCAAAGGCAAAATAACTTAAGTTAACTGTGTCGGAGGTACGACAGTGGAGGTGACATCTGTATTGTAGTGGCGACGATACCAATGATGGCATAATGACAACTGCAATAGTTTTAAATTGGTAGCAGAAAAACAAAAAATTAGGTTTAGGGTGGTGTTTGAGCCTCATTCTTTTTTAAAAATGTATTTTGGAATAATATATTGATGGAGAATATGTGATTAAAAAAGAATAAATATTTTTTAATTTACGTGTGTTATTATTTTAATAAAGAATGTGTTTTTGAAAAGAAGAGAGGAAAAAACGTATTTAAAAAAAAAAAAGAATCGAACATGACCTTAATTAGTGGAAAATTTGATTGACAAGTAAACATTTGGAGTAGATGTGATAATTTGAGAAAAATTATAATCAAATTTTGAAGAATTAGAATGGTTAGAATTTTGGTAAACGGGGTGAGGGAGAGTCGCGCGAGAGAGTGAGAGAAAAGGCTCGCATATGTTAGTGAATGGATATCCCGGGGCAATAAAAGAACACAAAAAGAAAAAGAAAAGTACTATACATTTTGGCATATTTTTTTCATATCTAAATTTCATTTTGAATAAAGAAAAAATAGTTTATACAATATTGTCATTTTTTCCAAAGCAATCACCTGCATAGTGGAGCCATTTCAGATGCTGTTACCCTTCAATCTGTGGCACATTAGCTACGTTATTTTCTTGTATTTGTGTGGTATTGTCATATAAATGAAAAGTTATGTATTTATACTGTTCAAATCTTATTTTTATTTTATTTTACTTTACTTTTGTGAGTGAGTGGTGGTGGTCTATTTAGACTTAACGTGGGTGTTTTGTTGTTGAGGTTTTATCATAAGAGATTGTCACTTTTATTTTTATTTTTACAATTTTTGTCACTTTTTTTTAAATTATTTATCACATTATTAAATAGCTTTTAAATCCAAGTTTATATGATAGATAATATAAGTGAAATATAACAACAAAGAGATAACAAGCAGAAGAAAATCAAACACTGAATTTATTTTAAAATTTTGATGAGACATTAGTTAATGCTTTTTTTAAGTGTTCATCGTTTTCCTTTTTGACTATTTTTTAGTTCTTGCCACATTTTTGAATTTTTGTCATTTCCATTCCTAAATCAAATGCTTTAATATTACCTTAACCAAAAACAAGGTTTTATGTTGTATCCAATGTGATGGAATCAAATTGCAAGTGCGAAATATCTTCAAATAAGTAGTAAAGTGAACATAATTGTTAAAGAGAATTTTTTTTAAAGAATGTCATTTCGGACATTAGGAATTGAATATGAATAAGTGTGTTTCCCAATAATCCAATTTCAAAACAAGCTGGCAAGGCAACAAAATTTATAAATTGTGTTTTAAATTATTTATCACATTATTAAATAGCTTTTAAATCCAAGTTTATATGATAGATAATATAAGTGAAATATAACAACAAAGAGATAGCAAGCAGAAGAAAATCAAACACTGAATTTATTTTAAAATTTTGATGAGACATTAGTTAATGCTTTTTTTAAGTGTTCATCGTTTTCCTTTTTGACTATTTTTTAGTTCTTGCCACATTTTTTAATTTTTGTCATTTCCATTCCTAAAACAAAGTTATTTTTCATGTTTAGTTAAAGTGAAACATATTTACAAAGAGGTGACATGTCAAAGAAAATTAACTATTCCTTAGATCTAGTCCAAGATTTTGATTTGTGTTCAATATTATTTGTCATTTTTTGAATTTCTGTCACTTAATAAATTTCTTCCATATTTAATGCCACATAAACGACAATCAATTAATTTTTCTGAAGCATGTATTTGTTGTTAGTTCATTTGAATCTTATTTAATTGTCTATCATTTTTCTTTTTCTTTTTGCATGATTGATGGTTAATATAGTGGGGTAGTTCTTGTCAAAGATATTATGAAAAAAACAAATCAAGTTACATAGCCTGTGATGTGATCTTTTTGTTAAAAATTGACATAGTATGTTATGCCATTTTTTAATCAAAATGTCATACAATTAATTTCTAATAGAACAATATATCTTTGACTAACATTCAATTATGTCCTTGATTTTAGGGATATTTGGGTAAGTTTCCCTAAAATGAACTTTTTGTGATGTGATCTTTTTGTTAAAAAAAATCAAGTTACGTAGCCTGTGATGTGATCTTTTTGTTAAAAATTGACATAGTATGCATGCTCTGTGAACTCGTATGCACCAAGTGCATATTACTAATATGTGCATACTCAATGCTGAGCCTGCCTAGATCCTTGGGTTCCTCTTTGCATGAGTACTTCTTTCTCATGCTTCTATGAGAGCAATCTTTTCTATTGACGTAACTTGGCTAGTCCTATATAGATATTAATATAACATGGCATTGATTTAGACTGCCACCTGGTGTTGCAGAAGATCATTAAATTTCCCTTCTTTTTTTTTTCTCCCCGAAATTGAAGTAAAGAATCATTTTTCTGGTTTTTGAGATTTTGTGCTATGGTAGTTTTTGTTGAGTTTAATTTCTTTATATACTTCTTTCCTCCCTGCCTAGTCAATTATATTTTATAAATTTGCAGTTCAGATGGCAAAAGTTGAACTATTTAATGATTTATGTATTTAGATGTTGATTCTGTTCAGTTATTTAATTAGTCTTCCATTACTTACAGATGGAGAAGGCTGTGGAGATTTTGGATGAGATGTTGCTCGCAGGCATTCGTCCCAATGAGCACACATATACAACCATTATGCATGGTTATGCATCACTCTGTGATACTGGAAAAGCATTTGAATATTTTTCGAAAGTTAAAAGTGATGGGCTTGAACTCGATGTTTTTATCCATGAGGCATTACTCAAGGCATGCTGTAAATCAGGAAGGATGCAAAGTGCTTTAGCAGAAACAAAAGAGATGAATGCTCAAAATATTCCGCGAAATACTTTTGTCTACAACATATTGATTGATGGTTATGGATTTGTCTATATTTTCGACCTATGTGCTTTAGCATGAGCATGATTGTTTAAGTTATAAAATTAGTAAAAGTTGAGTAAATTTTTATTTACAAACATGTTTGTATAAGATACTTAATTTCCTAATTTCTATGCCAAATACATTGCTGCCAAAATAATTAACTTATTTTCGGTTCTTATCAATAAGAAAGTTATTTCTTTTATAACTAACATATTTACCAATAAGTAAACTTTTTAAGCTTAGCCAAATATGCTCCTACTTTTCACTTTCTACGCTTTTGCTACGACACTTGTGCCCTCTACCAATTAGTGCAGGGGTTTGATGCATCACTCGCATTCTTGGTTTGTTCTTTCCATTCAGATGGGCTCGTAGAGGTGACATTTGGGAGGCCGCTGACTTGATGCAGCAAATGAGACAAGAAGGGGTTCAACCAGACATCCATACTTACACATCTTTCATAAATGCTTGTTGTAAGGCTGGGGATATGCTGGTAAGGACAATGTACCATTTTGGTGTTATTCTTATATTACTGATAAATCATGTTTCCGATGGGTATGTCTAAAATTTTCATGAAGTCACTGGTTTTCATTTATTTTGAATTAAAAGTGCTGATTATACTTCGTTTAACATTCCCTACTATTCAGTCTTGAGATGAAATCATGTTTTGTATTGCTTATCACTGATATCATTCATTTAGGCCTTAGGGTATTTTTGTATGCAGAATGGGATGGGATTGGGTAGAACAATCGACGATAGTATTTTAGAACAATCAATGGTAGTATTTTTTTCTTTTTCTTCTATAATATTATCTACTATTGTCAAGTCCATCTTATCAAACATGTCATGAGCATATATAGTAATGTCAAGTCCATCTTATCAAACATGCCATGAGCATATATAGTAAATGTTGTGGTTGCGACCTTTTCTTATTCATTTTTTCTCTTATTGCGTACTGAACTGGATTTGCATACCTTTTCCCTGTAGTGGTTGTGACTGACTTTATATTTGTCTGAACATTTATTCTCTAGAGGTTATCAAGAAATTGAATCAATATTTGCATTTGTTTGTTAAGATTATACTTTGTTTGCAGAGAGGAATGAAAACAGTTCAAGAGATGGAAGCACTTGGAGTGAAGCCTAATGTGAAAACCTATACAACGATTATTCACGGGTGGGCTAGAGCATCTCTTCCAGAGAAGTCTCTGAAATGCTATGAAGAGATGAAGCTGGCTGGACTAAAGCCGGACAAAGCAGTATACCATTGCTTGATTACCTCATTGTTATCCCGAGCTACTGTTGCCGAAGATTATATCTACACAGGAATCGTGCGCATATGCGAAGAGACGGTGGAACGTGGGTTGATGGTTGATATGGGGACTGCAATTCACTGGTCGAAGCTCAAGATTGAAATGACAGGTGGCGGGATCACAGAAGCCCTTCAGAAGACTTTCCCTTCCAACTGGAATTCGCACAAGACTCTTAATGCTATTTCTGATAGGGTTATGCTAGGGGAACACAACCCTTCACATAAGGGTGTCCATAATGGATACCCAGCGCCCCTTATTGGAGGGGCACGGGTCCCACTTGGAATTCGCACAAGACTCTTAATGCTATTTCTGATAGAGTTATGCTAGGGGAACAACCCTTCATATAAGGGTGTCCACAATGGACACCTGGCGCCCCTTATTGGAGGGGGGCACGGGTCCCACTTGCGCCCCTTATTGGAGGGGGCGCCGGATGTCCATTATGGACACCCTTATGTGAAGTGTTATGTTCCTTTAATATTTTTCTTTTTGATATTGCTGATGATGATTAAGGCCGGTCTGTGATTTTTGGGGCCCGAAGCGATATCCATAAATTAGACTCCCCCAAAATCAACGTAAATACAAAATCCAACAATGTATCATGCACCATATTACTAACTTAAAACTTAATAGTAAAACAACAAAAGATTTATATTATAAGTAACAAGAGTTCAAATAATCAGTTAAATACTATTTGCACCATCTTTGGGAAATATGACTCTTTTTGGACTCATTTCAACTAAATAATCCTTCATTTTCTTAGCAATATTTGCCAATTCCCATTATCCTCCAAATTCAAAGAAAATCATCCATCTTGATTTAAATTTTTAAGTTGATCATCATCTTCTTCCTTCTCATCTATTTCATTTACAATGATGGGTTGAATTATTTCTTCATTCTCTTGTTTGACTTTGAACTAAAGCCATATCATTTCATTTCTATTTTCTTTTTTGAGCTCTAGACTCGTATTTAGGAGTACATGATTACTGTTTAATTCCACCGTCACAACTCAAAATCTAGAATCAAAATTAATGCATCATCTTTTATTTTTTTTCCTTTAGAGAATTTAAGTAATAAAAGACAGAAGATTTCTAAATAATAAAGGGAAAAATTAAAATTAAAATTCATCAAATTAAAATCAACAACACTAAAGAGAGAAATCAATAGAGTAAACACTCAGGAAAAAAATTCTAATGTTTTCAAAATAACTTTTCCTACTTTAATCAAAATCCAACAAGGACTATAATTTCTTCAATCATGATACCAATATTTATTTATATAAATATCCAGAAACAGGAAGAAAAATGATTAATTTATCAAATAAAGAAAACCCAATTGCAGATTACACAATGAGATAAGAAAAGGGTAGTAAAAGCCGCTAAATGAGATAAGGAAAGGGTAGTAAAACAGCATCATTAGGTAATCAACTAAAAATGACAAAAATAATACACTTACAAAATAAAATTCAAAGATGATTCTAAACTCTAAAGATACAGAATGTCAGAATCTGAGCAATCCAAAGTTGGAATTATGTTTCAAGATTGTATCAAATATATGCAAGAATGAAATTTGAGCAATCCTGTACGCAGTAGCAAGGCACGATGGCGATAGACGACTAAGATGGAAATGAAAGGACGTTGTTGGTCAAGGGCCCAAGGTAGACGATGGGTTTCGGCTATTCTCACTGGCACGCACATAAGGTATATGAATGGGACTTTGAACTGATTTTGTCAATTTTATATTTAAAAAAAATTCTGAGGCCCCTATAATTTTTGGGCCTGATGATGATGCATTGGATGAGAAGGAACCTAATGATAGTCCTTTGTATAATAGTGATACCGATGATGAGGATGACACAAACGAGGATGACACAAACTATGATGAAAGGTTACGATATTAATTTTTTAAATCAGGTGCTTATTGAGTTGAGCAAATTGTTGATAGTCTTCTAACAAGATGGTAACTGCCAGGTAATTCATCCTTGTCTCCATCTTTAGCCATATAATTTCTCCATCTTGCTTATGATGACTGCTCACATCGTCGTCTCAATTTCTTTTTTTCTTTTCTTCATGTTGTGAAATTTCTTTGAAATTTAATTATTTGTGCATGTTCAGCTAAACTACTTAACAAAGAGTGAAGAAAAGTGAAAAAAAAAAAAAAAGTAACCGGTGCACTGAGAAGGAAAAGCTAGAATTTGATGCACAAGTGATTGTGCTTAATGGCATTCCTTTAAGAAATTCCCCAAGGATTGTAAACTGCAGTTTTTTGATAATTTTTTTTAAAAAAAATCATAATCTAAGAAAATATATAGAAGCAGACAAAGAAACTTTCAACTCTTTTGGGAACAAGATTTGAGCCATTGACTTTTCCAATATGCAATGTATTCTAGTGAGAGTATAATTTCAGAGGATAGTTATTATATTTAATTGAAATCTATTGTTAACTATTACATTATCTTTATTCTTTTAAATAAAAATTGAATAATGTTGCTCTTTGAGAATTAATTTCAGCTGAGTATTATAATATCCACTCTCCTTAAGATACAGTTTCTTCTCTACTTATTCTTAGTATGTTGAAGTCCCGTCCACATGCACGTATGGTACGTTGTATAAGATGATGCACCACTAGAATTCTAGATTATTTAAGACAAATAATCACCCTGTAACTTCATTTAAAATTTAAACTAACAGAGAGGGCATGTAAATGTTTAGAATTTGTCTTCTATACACCTAACGTGTATGTTAGATTTATTATTTTATTGATGGTATAAACTTGTACATTTTTTTAAGTGAATGACATGACATGACATGTGGAAGTTGATCTAAGAACTCTACTCTACTATTACGTTAAACGAACTTCATTCAAAAAAAAATGAATATATTTATTTAAATTCTATCCTTAATGAACTAGAAGTGACCAGAACACCCCCAATTTTATATCCACGAAGCGTGCAGGTTTCGTTTTGTTTAATTTTTAATTTTATTGTATTTTTTATATTATGGATATAAAATCTTGACAGGATATACATATAAACAATATGAATGGTGGGTATGTTACATAATCTTCTTGTTTTTATTGGAGTTAATACATAACTAAGAGATGATTAAGCTTCAAAATTATAATGATGGAAGGTCAAGGTAGCATGTGCCTAATCTCTAGACGATTTCCAAAAATCACAAGAGATGGTAATTTGGAGACAAAACAGTTCATATATACCTATTTTCTTTCTTCAAAATTAACCGAATATAAATATAATAATCTCAATCCTACAAAAATTTGATCGTTTGATTTCCCGCAAGTGAACGAGATCGTGAACAAGTAATATAATGATGAATAGAGTGTCGAACTCACGAAAACTACGTATTCAATCGAGTTCAAATTAATAATAACATTAATCGAATAGCAAATAGATTTTGAGTTTTCTATACTAATATCTAAATTATCAACTAAACTAATGCAAACAAATAAATGTAATTTTCATATATGTGATATGCATTGCTAAGATATCGAATCTCCCTTATTATTCCATTTTTAGTATAACAATTAAAGTGACAATTTGAAATCATTCATGTTGGTCAATGTTCCTAATTTAATTGAAAACTTCTTTCGATAGCTATCAAATATATTCTCCTTTTATCTCTCAATGAAAGATGCAAACATGATAAATGCATAACAAGTACTGAAACATCTATTAAAATCATATAAAGCAAAGAGGTATATCTATATCCTCTATCGAACCTTGTAATATTTATTATATTGTGTTTAAACTCTATTGTCTCTCTCGTTAAAAATAAAATTCACTAATAATTCAATTGGTGATCAAATAATTGAAAAGAACGATGAAAACAATAATAAATATCCACAAATCAAATTAAATCAAAATCAAAATAATTAATTAAAAACTAAAAATATCATAACAAGGGTTTATCTCATCCTAACAATATATAAAACTAGCATAAAAAATCGAAATTACAAGAAACCATATTTAAATGAAAATATATAACCCGAATTTTTGATAATTTGAGAAGATGAAGATGAATCTTGAAATCTTGAATCTCTTCAATAGTTTCTTGACGAATCTTCACTTGCACCTTCTCTTCTTTGTCCAAAAATCATGTTTGAAACTTCACTTGAATGAATTCTTGCAAATCTCCTTGAATTCTCTCACAAAAATTATGAATTCTCCTCCTTTAATGATAATAATTGACGAATATTGGAGTATAATATGTACATGAGAGTTCTCTAAATGTATTATGCTGTTATGTATTTGTAGGAGTAGAAAGTTGGTTGAAAATCACGTCCAAATTGATTTCCAAAAGAGTTCTATCGAATAAGAAAAGTTGTCTTCGTGCACGAATTTTTTTGTTTCTGCACAACATTTAGTATTTTGGCTATAACTTTCTCTTTTAATATCTGATTCAAAGTGTATTGGAAAGATAACTCAATGAGCCACAACTTTCCTAGAAATATAATTTTCCCAATTCGAATGTTTACTATTCCTAATATGGGTCTCAATATTCGGCGAAAAATCTGGAATATAACTTGTGCTATTGGAAATTGATTTTGATCATATTCCATTCCTTTTTGAGTTCTAATTTCATCCAATTGTCTCCTAACAATGTTCAAAGTATCTTCTTGTGGTCCGAATCAACTATTGAATTTCTAATTTGGTTTTCAAACTTTGGATTCTGTATTTTTTCACTGATTTTCACTTCTTTCTTTTAATTTCATGTTCAACCATTGAGTTTTATCTATATAATATAAAATACAACAATTTAGGATATATTTTATCAAATTTTTTTTTTTTACCAAATATCGATATTTTAGACCCTGAATAAGTGTATAAATCAGTGCCCAAAAAAGATAAACAAAAAACAAATGTTGTTTTTCATCTATTCAAATGCAGGTTTTAGTAAACATGTCTAAACTTCTTGCTCACTCGATCTTGAGAGAGCGTATTCGCACGGTGTGGTTTTGAAATTGGACCATGTTATATGTACATAAAAGTTAACATATTGATTTATGTTCATGTAAGCTGACAGATTATGGTACATTGATTTTGATAACACTATTTTCAATCAACTGTCAGATTTTTTTTACATAAGGGAATGACAATCAAGGTATACATTTTGTGTATACAAGTAGTTTAATCTTTCTAAGTTTATATGTAGTTTTAATCGTTCTTTAGTTTCTCAAGTATTACGTGGAATTAAATTAAAATGGACTTACTAAGAGTGTGTGATATATATAGAATCTCGTAATACACGTCTTTCATGAGAGACGTGAAACTCAAAAGTAGTCGTTAAAATTCAATCTTTTGGAGAACAAATATCACGAAATCCTACTTATCCGAATGGATAATTCCATAAACTAGTGTTCCATCATAAATAGCCTTTTGTCCAAGTTGATCCCTCATAAGATGGACTTTGTCCGAGTGATTTCAAAAGTAGTCATTAGATATGTAGCAAGAGATGGTATACTCTTCTAAGAAAGAAATATTAAATTGTTTATAGGTCAATCTTTATAAACTTGATTAAAAAAGGCGATAATATTATAATAAAAAAGATGAGAGACAAAAATAGTAGAAATAATTCAAAAAAT
This sequence comes from Fraxinus quadrangulata, assembly GCA_903798255.1. NCBI lineage: Eukaryota > Viridiplantae > Streptophyta > Magnoliopsida > Lamiales > Oleaceae > Fraxinus > Fraxinus quadrangulata. The sequence goes on from CAIGRB010164798.1 coordinate 13,396, forward strand.
GTATTTATGCTCAACCGTCATGTCATTTACGTGGACACAAGGGACTAGAAGACCATTTCTCTTCACCTTTTATTGGTAATGTTAAGTTGTCATTCACGTTACTTCCTATAATGGAAGTTATGGTTGAGATATTATCTATACTCAGGCCATGGATACAATGTTTGAACAATTTTAGTAATATTCCTAGTAGACTTAAACTCTTTCAACTATTTTTGTGCTTATTAACCACTTAAAATTGATAGTCTAATCAAAATTGTTAGTTTATTTAAGACATTTAGTCTTGCACAGAGGCATGTGTTTTTTGTCTATAAATAAAGAAATTAAAAAAAATGCCCGATTTTGCTCCAATTCAATTATTTCAATAGTAAGTAGGGTTGTCCCATTAACAATTATTGTTATTACATGCTTATTGTAGTTGGTTTGCATTTAATTTGTACTATTAGAACATGTTTAGTAAATAGAATAGAACAAGAGTACTAACAAACATTTATTAAATATATTATTGCACGTTTCTTATTCATATTAGTTAGTCATGTCTAACTTAAAGTAGGGTTGAAGAGATTTATACGTTGAGGCAATATTCACAATATTGCTCCACAAAAATTAGAGAAGTTATTTTTACGATACAATCACGTATAGTAGTTGGTAAGTAGAGATGGCCAATTGGACAACTTATAAACATTTCGCATCACCATTATTCATTATTTTCCGTCATATATAATTTAACATACCGTTAGAATTATTTTTGTCTAAGTATCAAATGTTGAGCCATACATAATTATATGTTTTATTATTTATATGTGGCCGTATATTTGACATGTTGGACTTACATAAGATATTTTTTTTTTTAAAATGCCAATTTTTTGTTATTTATAGTAGAATCTACTCCAAAATGTACCAAATATTGCCATGAAAAGAGTATTTTTTTTAGAGTCAACTTGATTAGTACATATGAACCATTCAATTAATAGACAATTCAATTATTGCCAGCAAATCATGTACCCTAAATAATAAAGCATGTTTAGACAAAACAAAAATGATTTGTTCAAAAAAGGCACGCAACGGGTTGAATTTCTTGTCCTTTGCTTTATTTTCCACTCCTTTTTTTTTTTAGAGCATATTCCTAATCCTCCAAGCACAATCCATTTCACAATAATTATTAATGCATTGTAGCGCTATTGCGTAAGGACCAAGCACCTCTGAGGTCAAAAATAAAGTGTGTGCCATTATTGATAAAAGTCAATTAGTTTGATTGTGAGAGGCTCTTTCCATTTGGTGGAGAAGACGGATCAAAGCTTTTATACCAAGGAGATAGACGATGGGTCAAAGGATGAAATGTGCAAAGAAATGCCACTTCTTCTTGTCGCACCGTCTTAGGACGGTCTAGTCACATGTTTGCACTTTCGAGTGAGCGCAACAAGAGTTTCTCCAGATTGATGTTTCAAAGTTGGCACTTTCGTGTAACATACTACGGTCTCAATGCCCTTACGAAGTAGTGATGAGTTTCACGCTCTTAGGGCCAACTTCGATCACGAGAAGAGAAGAGAGGACCATTGAAAGTCACAATTCTTATCTACCTTGGGTAGATAGTTCGAGTTAAAATATCAGAGACTGAAATGGATTAAACTGAAATAGAAATTGCAAAGCGCATGTCTAACATATAATAAATGAGTTATTTGGTACGAAGTTAAATTCATGTAGACTTTAATCGAGTATAGTATGATCGCCGAATATGGAACATGATTCTAGAGTTCAAGTTAAGCCTTAACCTATGAATACAAGTGACAAGTATTTACAAAGTTCTTACTGCTCAGAACTTTGTGAATTCCCTCAATCGACCCAAATTTGTCACGCTATACTGAATTGAATTAGATTATATATACGTGAATAAAATTTTGATATACAATTATTGTTTACTATTGTTAGATTTACCATACAAAACGAGTTATTAGTGGACCTAATCATCATGCAGATTTTAGGAAAATCATAACCTAGTAAAGAGATGTCACCTCAGTTATATCAAACATTCATACCTCTTAAATAGTTTGGCAAGGTCAAGTATGCTTGCATTTAATATCCCACATGATATTTGCCTTTTTCTTGCCTATTTTGGAATATTTTTTTTTTCCCAATAGAGATTCAATCATCTGCTTCTGTGTAGCAACTTGTCCTTCCAATATTACTGTATCACAGTAATCATATCCATGGTTAGAAATGTTTAATTGGGGCCTGATGCAATCAATCAAGAGATAAAATTTACTTCGTCATTTTGGGAAATTGTAGGGATGGAAAGGGCTTTTTTATTTTTTATTTTTTTAGTGGTGATTGATTCAGTTCATACCCTAATGGTGATTGATTCAGACCCTGCATGTTCATTTTCCTTAAGACTGTATATTTTAAAAATTGATGCATAACAAATCATTAGATATTTTCAAAAGAGATTTTGTCAGGGCAAATAAATTTTTAAAGAATGAACATCAAACAACGGCTTAATACCATGTAATACTTATCAATTCAAATATGCCATAAACTAAGTTCTATTTACTGGTTTGATTCTTAGGACAATTTAGGGGAACTTTGATGATTTGTCAGATAACACAAACTGTAGAACTTGACTGAATGGCAAAATAGAAATTGCATAACTGTTTCTGCTTATATAAGGCAGATTTGTAATTTACTATAATAAGATAATGAGCATATTTCACGAGACTAAAAGATACTCGAGTTTTCCATTTATCCAAAAATGAAAACCATCTTTTAGTCACGATTATAAACCTTTATTCATGGTAACTGTAACCCTCATAAGAAGTTTTCGTGATAGTTGTAAATGGTAAAAATATCGTGTTAGTTTATAATTTTTTTTACTTAAAAACAGTATCAATATCTTCTATTGTAGCCAAAGTCTCACTCTCCAGTCACATGTCTATTTTCACAGAACCTACAAGAAAGAATTATTGTGATAGACTATAAAAATATACAAATTAATATTCTGTGTTTGCAGATATTATAATAATTCAGATATGAATTATAAGCAAAAATGAGATTATTGGATACTTATCAAACAATGGGAGGCTGCATTTGGCTGTCTGACCACATTAAACTTAACAAATGAAATATTAAGTATATCAAAAGACAACGGTATTGCTGCTTCCATTTGTTGTGAGCTTGCATTTATTTTCATTTAATACAGACATGAGATGTCCTACCAGTCCCCATTTTCTTTCCACCTTCCTTCCACCTCTCCTTTATAGCCCCCCTCCCCCACTCCCCTATTCCTCCCTACTATTCCATCTGATCACCATTAATACCACAACCTAAAGGAACATCACAGCTTGAAATATCCAGAGCAACTCATTAAAAAACTCTCTCGTAGTTTGTTCAAAAATAAAATTAAATAAAATGAAGCTGATTCCTTCTATTTTCAAGAACAAAGAAGCAAATAAGCAGACATGGGAATGGCCCTCATGCAAGCAACCAAAAACTCTTTCTTTTCGAGCCGGGGACTACATTTTCAAGACGGTTAACTCGGTTTTCTTCGACCCCTCTGAAGGGGTTGAAACACAAGAGTCTTGGTTCACGAATTCCTCGGAGTGTGCCAGCTTTTCAACTGAATCAGAGGAGAATTCAGGAGGGGATCAATCAGTGGAGACAATTATTCGCGGGGCGAGATCAGAGAGCAGCAGGCTGTTGTTCAAGCCTGCAGGAGACACAAGTTCAATCTTAGACGAGGCGAAAACGACGAATAAAGAAGTTTTGCCATTCAAAGGAAGTGTTGTCCTTGCAATGGAATCAGATGATCCTTACTTGGATTTTAAGAATTCCATGCAAGAAATGGTGGACACTCATGGATTGGAGGACTGGAAATGCTTAGAGGAATTGTTGGAATGGTATTTGAGGATGAATGGAGAGATGAATCATGGATTTATAGTTGGAGCTTTTGTGGATATGCTCATTGGAATTGCTTCTTCTTCTTCTTCTGATTCGACTTCGTATTCTTCTGCCGCTTCTGATTTTTCTTCTCCTCCTCCTCCTCTGTCTCCAGCACTAGGTCAAATGGCAATTCATGAGGAAGATGATACCATCAATGTACAAACTTAGCTTATAATATATTTTATTTTCTGTAAACTATACTAGGTTTGAACTACATGTTAGTGGACAATGGAAAACAAAGATTTTTGCTCTCTTACCTCTCTTCTCCCTTCTCACTGGCAAACGTTTACTGTTGACCACGAATGGTATCATCTAAAAGTTTAAGTCGTTAGAGAATACACATTTATTATTTAGCATTTAATCTTCAACTTACTCTCAGTGCAAACCCGATTAATGTTTTATCAAAGGCCCTACCACGTTACACGTTCATAATTTTTGCAAAGGCAGTGAGACGATGTGTAGACCTGTACTAGCTTGTTTTAATATCAAATTGAATTACTTCATCTTAAACTTAAATTGGAACGATTACACACGTTTGTTTAATTAAATTTAATCTTCGACCAATCTTCTTTCTTTGTGGGTGCGCGTGCTATATCTCTCTTCTATTTCCACGTCGTTTTCACCAGGTGGGACCGGGTAGAATACTTGAAATTTTCTACAAAATGCTCCACAAGAGAGGTACTGTGCTTGAAAACCTGTGCTACTAATATGCATTATACACGAACGTGTTAAACAATAATTGCAATTCATTTGAGAGATGCAGAGTTTAAAATTCAAGGGGATATATAAAAAGGACAATCTGAACTCATACTAGGACCATTTCACACCTCATTCATCTTCGGACCAGAGTGTACCACAAGGGATGTTGGAAGCAATCTTGAAGGACAAAATTGTCTGTTTGTTCTCACTCGAACAAAAGGAAAATTATCTTTGTCCCACATAGAAAGATGCAAGTTACAGATTATCGTATTCTTGAAATTATTTTTCAATATATATATACTGAGAATATGACAACTGTGAATCTTTTCAAGTTGTAACAATCATCAAGAAATTGTAACAGTCAAGAAAAAAACCAGTAAAACATAAAGTTTCATAAACCACCAGATGATACTGGATACCCCTTCGTCCAAGAAAAAATTAAGTCGATGAAATTAAAAAAAATGTCAAATTGATACAGGTCATAATAACTGGAAACTCTGTAAGCTACACAACTTCAAGCACTTGAGTATTTTGTCATCTTCGCTTCGTGATCATCGGCATCCAGGAACGGATCTAGCACTCGGCGAGCCAGCCCGTGCTGGATTCGCAGGGCAAAAATTAATTAAGATTTATGAAAAATAATTATATATATATGTTATTATACAATCTTTATTGAAATGGTGTGTAGATCATTTGGAATAGAAGATGCCTTTCTATGTGAGATACTAGGGTTCGCTTCCCTTTTTTAAAATACATTCTTTCAATTTTTAAACACGATAAATAATAATTAAATATTAATTAATAATTGTACCAATGTTCAACACAAAGAAGTGTAGCTCATATGGTAGAAGGACCATTTGTGCATTAGAGGTATGTACAGCCAAAATTTCGGTACTCGTTGGCAAATCACTCGACACTTAGTCTTGAACCCCCAATTCAACATATGTCTCCAAATCCTTTTAAGTTGCTCTGGTCACCCTCCTTATCCTTGTTTTAAGTGTTTAATGACAATCTCATTCGTCGTGTTGTTTTCGAGCACATTTTCAAATTTTCCGTAGAATCAATGTTTCTGCGGCTCCCATATCCAAAGCTCGTGTCATCGACACCAAAAACATATTTCCAGTATCTTGACTGATTTCTTCAGGAAAAAAAAAACCTTCCCAGTCAAGCACTTTTCTCATACCAAATTCACATTGGAAAGAGATTCAGCAGATAATTCAATGGCCTGATTGAAACCATTTTCTCCTCCATACGACACTTCTACACATTAAATGTCTTGGCCTAGAGGCCAGGATCAAACATGTCGGATTGGCTCAGGTCAGTTTTTTGAAATCAGCTGATCCAGCAAGTATTAATCCTAATACGCTCGGTCGGCTCGTTGCAGGGTTATAAATGAATTTGTTAGCCAAAATATTACAGGTTAAATAATTTTATTAATTACATTTAAAAAAACCAAGTAATCTAAATTGCATGAAATAACAAAAAAAAAAAAAAACCGAATGAATTTTGAAACCGAGGCATGTGTGAACACAGTTTCCTTAAAATAGATTCTCCCCCAACCATAGATGTTTGAGGTTTAGTTCAAACGTCTGTTTTTCAGGAGACAATGGAAACACTACATATTCTTCTCGTCTTCCAATACAACACTTTGAGCTCCAATTTTTCATTAAACCGAGCATCATTTTTGACAAGTAAATATATGATTTCGACGTTCTCACGAAGGAAAACACAAATCAATCTTGATCTTTCAAAATAAATAAACGGGTCCCACTCAAAATTTATGCCAAATTCAGCCCTTCAATTTATTTATTTTTTCCAACAGAATTGAGTAGCAAGCTCTGCTGTGTTTCTTACATAATTGTGGCGTTTTCCCATTCGAAGACGAGAAAACCTAGGAGCTGACTGTCCTCCTCTTCTGTGTTTCTTTAGAAGGTCTACTGAAATTTGTGAAGCACTTCTTAAGTGTTACGACTTAAGGTCCTAAAACGAGTGTCATTTCCATCCCGGACAATAAACCCAAACTTTGCATCAGATTTTAGTGTCGCAAAGGTATAAAGGAGGCATTTATGGGCTTAAAGGTCAAAGGTAACTTTCTTCTCCTTTCCGTCTTCAGTCAGTATAGTTCCAGTATAGAGCGCTAATCCATTCGGGTGTACTTTGTTATAAGTTTAAGCCTCTACTGAGCAGATGTGATTGCACTTAACACAGAATGACGATGACGATTCACCTTGCTCTTAAGATTTGAAGCTGTTCCATACTCTTCTGCGAGATATTTGATCCAAAGGGGGTATGATCAGGGAGATCATGCTGGTACCATTTCCTCTAGCAGCTTCCAGAGCCTAGATCCATTTCTTTATTTTCCATATTTCAATGTTCTTATAATTTTCTTGACCTTCAGCCACAGTGAATTATATCACTGAGCTATAAATATGAATCTACACAACCTGACAGGAGTTCATACATGTGAATAAATTTCTTAATCCACTTTCATGAAGGAAACACCAATAGAATTCAATACTCAAAAATTGTTGAGACAAACTCTTATAGATGAGATGGAATACATAATCCAGAACGAGCTTCCATATCATGCATTCATATTACCAAATTCTCCACATGAACAATGCCCTTCAATTAAATGGTGAAAGCGATTATTATCCCTAAACGATGATTTCCCTTCTTGTTACAACTGAAGCAACCTTCATAAAAGCATAGCAATCCCCACAGATTCTAAGGTTTTTCATGATTCTTATAGGTGCACCAGAAGGTAAGCACATTAGCCCAAAAGTAAAAGCCAGCTTCTCACTGTGGTGCTTCAGAAGTTCCTTTTTGTAACTCTCTTCAACGACATGTGGATCATGTTCAATATCACCTTTGTATCCTGAATTCTCCATCCCTTCCAGCAATTTATCCAACCTTGAATAAATCTCAGCAATCCTTTGATGACATTGCTAACCAACCATGAAACAGTGGTTCTTTGTCTTTGATTTCAATCCAACTATTTCCTCTTTCCCCCTTGATTTTGCTGTCTTTAAGAAGGTTCCTCACAAATACAACATCCTCCCACCTTCCGTGGGCAGCATATATGTTGGAAAGCAATTCATGATTTCTAGCATTATTAGGTTCAATCTCGAACAACTTTTTAGCAGCTAACTCAGCCAACTCCACATTCCAATAAACCCTGCAGGAAGCCAAAAGTGATCCCCAAATGGAAGCAGTAGCATAAAATGGTATTTTGTCAATTAAATCCTTAGGCTTCATCGATTAGGCCTGTCCTACCAAGAATATCAACCATGCGCGAGTAGTTTAAGATATTGGGAGACAGATTATGTTCTTTCTTCGTCGTGTCAAAATATTTTTGCCCATTTTTGACCAACCCCGTATGAGAACATGCTGATAATACTGAAACATAAGTAACTTCATTTGGGGTACAAGCCTATCTGCTGCATTTTCTCAACTAATACCATAGCCTCCAAAGATCTGGCATGTCTGGCAAAACCTGAAATCATTGTATTCCATAGCACAACATTGTTCTCCTCTGCATTTGAAAACACAATATAAGATTTTTTAATGATTTCACACTTTGCATACACATCTATGAGAGCAGAAGCGACATAAATATTTGTACCAAAACCACTTTTACACACCACAGCATGCACTTCTTTCCCTTTCATTAAAGCAACCAAGGCAGTACAAGCACAAAGCACCGGGGAAATAATGAACTTATCAGTTTCCAAATTAATTTTTTTTGCCCTTTGAAACAAAACTAAAGCCTCCTTATGAAGCTTATTTTGCATCCTTTTCTTTTTCACAAAATTCTCATTTTCATAATTTGCCTTTCATCCACTCCACCTCCTCCTCTCCTTCCTCACCCCTAAACCACCACCGCCAGTCGGATCTTCTCCTTCTCGACCCGAATTTATATCTGAAATTTCAGGTGGTGATGATGAGCTGAAGATCTTGCAAACGGATTTTATGGCAGCGAATGGGGGCGACAATGGTTTATTCACTTATTTACTTTAGAGACATCGGATCTAGAGATTATAACATGATTTTTCTATAATTAATCGTAATGTTTACCTTTAAATTTGTGGAGACAACATGATTCTGTTTTGCTCATTTTAAATCTATGGTGTTTTGTTATCGGATGTGATGGTGATTTTAGCAAAAAGACATTGCTGGCGTGGTGATAAGGCGATTTGGTGGCCGAGATAGGCCGCGGAGGTGGTGGATTGGGGATAAACTTATAAAGATATTTGGGTGAGGGAATTTTTAATGGAAACGGGGTGTACCAAATTGTCATTTCTAAATAATACGGGGACCAAATTGTCGCTACAACATAGTTAGAAGATCGAATTGTTGCCCATAAATAGTTAAAAGACCATCTTTATTGCCTCTGAATAGTTGAAGTACCAAATTGTGGCATGTGAATTAGCGTCTGGACCAAATTATTAAATCGAAAAATTGTATGACCATACTGTAGCTTCAACATAGGTGGAGGAAAAAATAATTGTCGCCTACTAATAGTTGGAGGAAAAATTCATAGCCATTCAGTAGTTGATGGACCAAACAATTGCATTAGAATAATTGTAGGACCAAATAATTGCTTCAGCATAGTTGGAGGAATGAATTGTAGCCATAAAATAGTTGGGGGCCAAAATTTCGTAATTGTATAGTTGTAGGATCAAATGGTTGACTACAAAAGTTGGTGTATGAAATTGTTCTTTCTTCACCAAAAATACCGCTTTAGCATAGTTGGAGGACCAAATTATAGCCTATGAATAGTTTGGATCATTGCCTTCATGTTTGCAGTAGTTACTAATTTACCATCATGTAAAAGATGGATGATCAAATCACTATTTACTAATAGTTGGAGGATTGATTTGAAATTATCTAATAGATGGATGACCAAATCATTATTTTATATTAGTAGGAGAACAAAGTTGATGTTAAACAGTAGTTCGCGGACTAATTTGTTGCTCAAGTATAGTTTAATAGTCGAATTGTTGTTTTATGATAGTTGAGAAGTAAATGAACGTTTTACAGTAGTTGTATGACCAAATCACTATTTGTAGTTTGTAACACACGGAGGACAAATTTGTTGTTTCTTAATAGTTGAGAACCAAATTGCATTACACTAGTAGTTGGAGGGCTGTATTGTTGTTTTCCAATAGTCAGATGACCAAATTGCTATTTACTAATAAATGTTGGATAATAGTTTTATAATAGTTTGATGGCCATATCACTCCTTTTTTATAGTTTGAATTAAGGCAAAGTTCGAGGACATATTTGTAGTAACAAAAAGATCGTGGACTGATTTGTAATTACTAGAATGTTTTAGACTGAAATTGTATTTATAAAAAGTTGCAAGATTGGTTTTATATTAAGGAAAGTTCGATGACATATTAGAAGTGAACAAGAAGATGGAACATTGATTTATAGTTACAAGAAAATTTAGGACTGAAATGGAATTAGAAAAAAGTTGTAAGACTAGCTTTAAGAGAATGGAAAGTTCGAGGACATATTCATATTAATAACTAAGTTCGAGGATTGGAAATGTAGATTTCAAAAAGTTGTAAGATTGGTTTTGAGTTAAGGAAAGTTTGAGGACCAATTTGTAGTTACCAGAATGTTCTAGATTGAAATGGAATTAGTAGAAAGTTGCTGGACTTATTTTAAGTTAATGCAAAGCTTGAGGATTGATTTGTAGTTACTATAAATATTTGGATTGAAATGGAATTAGTAGAAAGTTGTAGGACTTGTTTTGAGTTTAAGCAAAGTTTGAAGACTAAAACGTAGTTACTAGAAAGTTGTAGGCCTAGTTTTGAGTTAGGGCAAAGTTTGAGGACTTGTGAAATCCATGTGTAAGGCTCCGCATATTTTGACAAATCGTTAGAAGTACGTGATCTTCCACAGGCGTTTCAACGATCAAATCAGTCAACTTAAATATATGTGTGGATGGACGGAAAACATGAACCACAAGTATGTGTACGGGCTTCGGATTGTCAAGAGGAAACAATGAAGAATGAGTTACAAAATGTGAGTGCAAAATAGCATTACCTTTAAAATTATATTAAACGTGAGCTTTTATAATGAAAGAGGTGAAATAGTTAACATTGAATGAAAGATATGTGATCTCATCTTAATAGTCGATGCGTCACCCTATAGCTAGGTTACATCAATCAATTATAGATAATTTAGTATGGAATATCTCTTAAAAGAGGTGAAACTACGGAAATGCCTTTGTGAAATCAAAGGCTATGGGATATAGCAGATCGTGGCACATTGCCTTGACCATGTAGGTCTGGTCTCTTCATGGTGCCTTGGTTGAGGTGATTTATCACTTCAATTTCCTCTTTTTGATAGCCTCGATTGGGTTAGTCAAGTGAATGATGTTGAGTGCGGGCTTGAGGTGGCTTGTTAACTTGCTGCCTCGTGGCAAGTGACTGAAGTTTCGTAGGATAAGGTGTAACATACTTAATTAAGGTCCTTTTATAATATTGTCCAACTCATAGGACAAAGTTGTACACGATTCAAAGATGGGTTAGTTAAATTAGCATAAGCATAAACTTTTACAGCATATAGATAAGATCAATGACAATAGGCGGGAGCGACAATGACATTGTAAAAATAAATGTTACAATGGGTGGTGGTGACAATAATGGTGATGGTAAATGTTACAAGTGGTGGGATCACTAGCCATGGTGCAATGGAAATAGGCAGCAAAATGTGTGTAATACATTTCATTTCAAATAGTAATGGAGGTGGTGGCGATGGTGAAATGGGTGTAACATAATTTTACAATGTGTAATACACTTTGTTGCAAAAATTGTTTAAAAATTAAAACAAAAAATAATTAAAACACAGTAAAATGAAAAAGTGCAATAGTATGAAATTAGCGTTTGTTTGTGAGATACTTTCCTAAGTAAAAAATGATTTATTTATTTATTTATTTTTCTTTTTTAGAGAATGTATGATTAAAAATAGGTAAATCTTATAAAATATGTTGTTTAAAATAATTTTAGAGAAAAATATTTTAATAAAAAAATTCTACCAAACAAATCTTTAATAAACTTTTTAAAAATATTTGTGAATTATTCTAAAACGAATATCAAATCTTGTAATGTGGATAGATCAAGTCATCTCAATGTCACAAGACAACGGACTTACTATACCAATCTTTTAAGTAAAATCCAGAAAAGTCCCTGCTGGATCGCATCAATAATAGTCATATTAGCACAAAAAATGTCTTTCTAAACCCAATTATTATGTCGTGTCAACATCTCTTTCACCAAAGCTCACTTATGTTTTGTGTATATGTATCTCTATAATTACAAATTAAATCTTATTTTAAATAAAGAAGTGAATGTATTGCTTGATTCGCGTCATTGCACACCAATTGAGAAATCTAACTAAGTGTGTATCAATATGTACTTCCATCCCTTTTAAAACAGTTGGCGTCAATCGAAAAAATTTATTTTAATTTTTATTAATTTAAACTTTTAGATAAACTAATTGATAAACTTTCGTCCCCTTTATGACAGGTGGTGTCTATCAATCGAAGTCGATACTTTGTTGACATAGTTTGATTACAACATCACTAATTATGTTATGACAAGTTGTTTGTTTTTGATGAAGTTGCTTTTGGTATTATTACGAAAATCTAAGATTAATAATAGGAAGGAAGTGACAAATTGATAAAATCCCACTCAAATCCCAATGCCTTTATGGATAGAAAAACTCCTTTAAGGCTTATCAAAAGTCAATAGTAGATTATAAGTTGGATAAATGATAGATGTCACAAGCCCACTAATACGGGTCGGATCAATAGGGGACAAATTGTTTTCACTTTCCCTATTACCTTAAGCCACCAAAACTTTATTTTTGCATTCCAACTTAGCATAATATGAGAAAGAAATCAAAAGATATGTGTAAATTATATTTTACAATGCATTTTTTAAAAAAAAATTATTAACAGTTTAACTTCAAGGCGTCCATCAAATTCAATTCATGTTGAAACGAATAAGAACGTGTGTATAGAAATTTATATTTGAACCTTTATATATATATTTTTTGGATATCTTGCAGGGGATGACTAAATGATGATTTTCTTATTATGAGGTTACTGTCTCAAGAATTTAATATTGAGACTCAATTGAGCCCATCCAATTTATCGTGAAATGTAATGAGGATAATGATACGGTGCATTGAATTAAACCTCTTAAATGTCCAAAGTTCGATATTAAAATAATTTCGACCAATTAACTATGGATTAATTTAAAAAGTAGTTGGTAGATTTTTGGAAAAGTATATAATAGCTGTAGACACATTTTGTTGTTTAAGTGGAACCAATAGTCTTAATTTTTTATTTAGTCCAGCAAATAGAATTGCATTGTCTGTGATTAAAATGGATGCGATTCGTAGTGAAATACACATGTACCACACAAATTGGTTTGCTCGAACGGCACTAGAATTGAGTGAGGCTTTGTTACAACCTTTTTTTTTTTTTGGTTAAAGACAAATTTACATTGAGATATTATATTTATATTAACGGGTATTTTCATGAATGCTTATTTTCAAAACCTACTTAATTACACGGATATTCATCCTCTATACGTTTTTTTTCTGTCGTGTTTATCTATTCGTCAGTAGATACGAACTTACCTATTACATCTTGTTTGTGCTTACTAGTACACCAATAATTGAAAGAGATTCCAAGATGTTGTGATCTACTTCAAAACAAATTATAATTCCTTAAATTTTTTATGAGAAAAAGAGGTTTAATTCATCATCTAAAGTGGGTCTTTCCTAATTCAACTAAAATGGATTGGTAATAATGTGTTATTTTGAATTTAAATTCAACCCATAAACCTTAACCACGACATCGATGTAACAATTATGAATTTAAATCGTAGAGTATGACGAAGATTAGGCAGAAGTTACAAAAGTGTTGAAAATATTGTATTGTGAAGTTTTCTCAATTAAAAAAAGTCTTCTTCTCTTATGATTGTTGACAAATTGCCGAACCATGTTAAATTCATATTTTCTCTCTTTTGTATTTGTTCCATCTTTTATGTTTTCGGCGCTGATGAGATTTCCCCCCAACATGAATAGCTCGTTACTTTAACAGTTAACCTTTTTAACATTACTAGTGAGATGATCGTACGTTGCACGTTAGTTGGATAATATTTGTTAAAAATAAGCGTAAGTAGATATGAGAGAAATTCATTTATAAGCGTAAAATATATTCATAAGTTGGTTGGAATTGATTTACTTTTCATGTATTTACTTTTTTTATATTTTAAATTCTTGATACGAACATTTGGTATTCACTGTATTTATTTTCTTGTTACGGCTACTTATTTACTCTACTTAGCTACTGGATTTCTATACAATCGTAGAAGCCTTAAAGCAAACATAAAAATAATTATCCATTAACCAGCATTCTTTTGGTTTCGAGGCACGCCAAACTTTACGAAAACTTCAAGATAAACTTTGTTGTGTGACAAGAGTCCTAGACTAAGACCAGATGTGCTTACAACAAATGCAACAAGGGCAAAAGATATCACAAGATTAATCAACCACTCAGATTCACAACATGGAATGTGTTCATCTTTCATTATAGTGTCAAATGAATTGGGTATGGAGAAAAATTATGTTATGTATTGTCAACCAAAAGTGTGAACTTTTGCAAAGTTTGTCTAGATATTACTTTTTGGGAGTATAGATTTAATTAAGATTTAAATGAGATCCAAGAAATATTAAAACCTCAAATATTAGATAATATTTAAAATAGCTGTAATCAGTAATTTGTAGTTATCACAATAAACAAAACTATAAACATCAATCCAAATAATTTTGATCCTACCAAGTATTGGAGACACAAAGGATTGAACATCGTCTTAGTATTACATTGTGTTAATGTNCTCAAATATTAGATAATTTTTAAAATAACTGTAATCAGTAATTTGTAGTTATCAACATAAACAAAACTATAAACATCAATCCAAATAATTTTGATCCTACCAAGTACTGAAGACACGAAGGATTAAACATCGTCTTAGTATTACATTGTGTTAATGTTCCATATCTACAAGAGGTAAAGGAGATGGGAAAAGGAAAACAAAACAAAATATCAAATCAAACAATGTGGAAAGCTGATTCAATATTAAGTATTTCCGATAACGAATTAGAACTTACGTCATTAAGGAACTCGTACCCCGTAATCCTGAACTCTTCTTCTAGCAAGATGTTGCAATGGCTGACTATCCACTGCTGCAAGTAATTCCTATAAGGAATACATAATATAACAGAGTAAATATGTGAGAGAATGAGAAGAACAAACTGGGTATGAGCCCATATATTACACCAAAGAGTGTCCTTAACCTTCTCTTCTTTAACAGTGACAAAGTCATGACTCATGCACTAAGTAAACGCCAACAATGTTTAAATCTGAAGCTGATGTTGATACTGCAATAGTGTTATTAACCTTAACCTAAAAAGAAATACGGTCCATCAATAAAATGTACAAACAATGGGAACAACTACTAAAAGGAATAGGAAATCTTAAAAATCCACAAAAGTATAGCATCAAAATATATAAACTTTGAGTTCAACTATTATCTATGCTGACCCATAAATCATTTAATTCTCAATTACACACACATTGCATCCAAGAATCCATTTTTTTTACATATCAAACACAAAAACCAATTTTAATTAATACCCTAATCATAAAAAATCTCTCAATCAATTCAAACTTTGGACTCAATCAGTTACTCACCCATAGAAGAAAATACAGAAAAGGTACCTCGGGTTCTTGATCTGGCGTTTGAGATGATAAGAGTCTCCGAAACTCTATCTTTTATTACATTCAATCAAAATACAATGTGGGTGAACGCAGGGAGAAAAAAATTCAAAAGATAGAAAAAGAAAAAGAAGAAATGAGATATCTGTCAATGTGGGGCTATGGAGGAGTAAAGATGTATGGTTGGTTGAGTGAAAAAATGGAGAAAGAGCAAAGACGGAGTGGCGTGTCAGATGAAATGTTGATGGGCGAAAAAAAAATTGAATTACGACGATGAGAAATCGCGACACATGGCTCACTAAGTTCGCATCTTTTATATTGTAGTGACTTCTTAGCATTTTTCATGAACAAAATGAAAGGGGAGTCTCTGCTCCCATTAAATATGATCAGATAAGTAGAAAAAAATTCATTATTATATGAAGCAAATTTAACAGCGAGAAAAATCCACATAAACACAAAGAAAAATCTTTTTTTTTTCTTTTTGTAGCAGGTTTAAAATANCCATTAAATATGGTCAGATAAGTAGAAAGAAATTCATTATTATATGAAGAAAAATTTAACAGCGAGAAAAATCCACCTAAACACGAAGAAAAAACTTTTCTTTTTTTTTTTTGTAGCAGGTTTAAAATAAATCTTTTCTAGAATTGTCATGTTTATCTATGGAAAAGTCAGTTCTACATGCTCCGTTATAACAAACTCCATAATGAGCAAACATATTAGAATGCAGAAACACAAAAGAAAATTGCAAAATATCAAATTTCCTATTCGAATTTCCTTTTAGCACCTAAAGAGTATAAAACTTTCATAAAATTACAAAATTACATGACTACAGTGTGCACCCAAATAATTAACCCATACAAAAAGAACAAGAGAAAATAATAATTTTTGAAGCTATCACTCAAATAATGAAAAATGAAAGAACCTAATGAAGAGGAAATGATTTTGCAGACAAAAGAGTGAAGAAAATACATAATGACAAAAATCGTTTATGTCAAAAGAAATTATAAAAATCCAAAGAAACATACTAACTTGCATTTTCTGCTCAACTTCTGGAATCTACAATTTAATTCAAAGTGTAATCAATCGAAGACAAAATATCATAGAAAAAATAATTTTCTTAAAACGCGATAGTTAAATTTTTAAAGAAACATGCCTAGTGACATAAGTTATCTCATTAATCAAACATAAATTCAAAAATATATAATTCATAAAGAGAAAATGAACATAAAATAGAAGCTCACCAGAAATCAGCTCAAAGTTCACATTTAAGGAAAATCATAAAACCAAATTAGCAATATGAATATTTTTACATGCATCTTACTCTAAGGGGAATTCTGGTTTCGGAGATTACAAATTTACTGTTAACAAATTAACCAATGTGTCAAATTTTTTTCAATGCCCTGAGTCTAATGTTATAGTTTTGTGCAACTGTTTTGGACAGCTTATCTTCTTCATTTTCATTGTCCTGTGGATTCAACTTGCTGGCACATACCCTGAAAAATCGACAAGAATCATTAATTACTTATCCATAAACTTAACTATAACTTTAGGAAAACAGATGGTACCTTTCAACTCGCATATGAAATTCGAGACATGTTGCCTCCAATTAAATTGAAGTACAGAAAATACTTAATTAGAAGAAGTGATTTGGAAGCATAGAAAGAAGAAGGTTTTAAGAAATTTAAATCTCATAATGGAAACTCTTCCTCATACGATAATGACAGCAAACAATAACAAAAAGTGGGGGTTACATGAGAATTGGAATATACACTTTTTATCTAGGTTCTAGGTTCTAAGTATTTTAGTGAAAATGTTATTGTTATCACTATATTAAAAAAAAAAAAAAAAAGTCTCCGTACGCACACGGAGGCACCGTGTGCTCACACAAAGACACCATGGCTCCGTGTGCGCACACGAAGACATGGGTCGTGTCTTCGTGTGCGCACACGATGTCTTTGTGTGCGCACACGGAGACACGGATCGTGTCTCCGTGGTGCACTTTGGTTTTTTTTTTTTAATACACCAACTCCCTAACTATTCAAGTTTTCTAATTTTTACATAACTAAAAGCACAAAATTAAATATAGACTTCTTTACACACACATTGCATCCAAGAATCCATTTTTTTTACATATCAGACACAAGAAACAATTTTAATTAATTCTCAAATCGTAAAAAATCTCACAGACAATTCAAACTTTGGACTCAATCAATTACCCACCTACAGAAGAAAAACAGAAACTGTACCTTGGGTTCTTGATGAAAGTCTCCAAAACTCTATCTTTTATTTCATTCAATCAAAATACAATGTGTGTGAATGCAGGGAGGAAAAAAATTTGAAAGATGGATGAAGAAGAAGAAGAAATGAGATATCTGTCAATGTGGGGAATGGAGGGGTAAAGATGTATAGTTGATTGAGTGGAAAAATAAAGAAAGAGCAAAGACGGAGTGGCGTGTCAGATGAAATGTTGATGGGCGAAAGAAAAAACTTGAATTACGATGATGGGAAATCGCGACACATGGCGTGTCAAGTATTAGCCTCTTTTATATTGTAGTGTTTTTTAGACAAACAAGTCATTTCTCACTTTTCTAGTACCTAGAACTGGATCTACAAAATTCTACCCTAATTAATATGCATGTGGCCCTCACAAATGAACACCTATTTTCACAATAAAAGAATACATACACGACTTGTTGATACTATAGCAGAATCAAAATTATAGGGACATGCCTTTTAACCAGCGGCGGACCCAGGATTTCGAGTCAGCACGGGCGATCGTGACTCGTTGATCATTTTCAGCAATAAAATATTAAGAGCTCCATTTGATACATTTTTTCTTTTGCAAAAAATGCATTTTGAAATAATGATTTGATGAAAAATGCGTAGTTAAAAATAAATAAATTTTTTGAATTTGTATGTAATATTATTTTATTGAAAAAAGTGCGATTGAAAGAAGAGAGAAAAATGTATTTTTTT